>PVLA01014182.1:0-32153 GCA_004027455.1 Hydrochoerus hydrochaeris
ACAGAGTATTCTTGGGTCTCTGCCTTGGCTTTATGCCACCTCTGGGGGTTTCATGGAAAGCCAGACATCTTTGATCAAAGAGCATTAATTCAGAGCTAACACGTCACCCCAGGTGACATTTCCCATGTGTGTGCTATGTCTGCAAAGGACACAGTTAGCAGTTCTAAAAATGGGCCCAGATTCTAGCATTCTTCTGTGACACTGACCTGGCCATTAAACCTCCAGGGAGTGAGGGTTAGATCTGTTGCTTAAGGTATTTGTTGTTACTTGGCCTATCAGCTCTCTGGTTCACTGTGCATTTCAAATGTAATGTAAATGGCACACAGAAATTATTAAAAATCAACTCATAAATTGCAAAAGTATAAGCCATTCTTGAGCTGCATATCTTGATGTCTAGTTTGAACAATAGGCACTTGCTAACTTTGGAAGAACATGTCCATCACTATAGCTCTCCTGGTTGGTCTTTTTATCTACACACCTCTCTTTCCCTTTCTAGCCCTTTAGCTACCAAAAACAAAACAGCAGCAGCCATCACCAATATAATAAGCTACTTTAAAATTGGGTCCCCAAGATGTTTGAGTTAACTCACTAAAAAAGTTCCCAAAGCCCTCCATGGTAAATGCTTCTCTTACTGACCTCACATATAATTCAAGGCATGAGGACATCTATGCAAATGTGATGTGTGTCTCTCTGAATCCCTGGGGCTGTGAAATTCTTTTTGTATCAAAAATTATACTGCCAGCTGCCTTTGAAATAAAACAAACCATTGCTCCAGGAAGACATGGGACAATAAGCAACATATAAACACTCACTTCCTAAACTGCCAGGCTCAGCTTGAACCATAAAACCATGCCTGTCTTCTCCTCTGAATGTGATTAAAGCCATTGTAACTTCCCCTGGTGTGTTGGGAGCCAGGGAACATGGCCATGTGTCTGTATCTGGCTCAGGGAATCCTTGAGACAATTTTCAGTGTGTGGCTTTGTTATGCTTTGTGTCTAGATGGTCCCCTCAAGTCTCATGCAGTCATAGGGCTTTTTCAGAGATGGTTGAATCTAGAGTGTATGATGCTGGCAGTAAGGGTGCATAATTAGTAAATCAGCCTACTGATTGGTTTGGCATAGTTCTGGCTAGGATTAAAGGTGTGAGTGGTACACCAGCCCTAAGGTGGGTAGCTTACATACAATATGAGGGACAGAAAGAGTCTTGTCCCCTTTTCCTTGCTGCTTTTGCTATCTTGTGGATACCTCCTCTGTGATGGCCAAGCTACGCTGCTTTGGACCCAGCTGATTCTGCACTGAAACCTCTATAAACTGTGAACCAAGTAGACTTTTTTCCTGTAACTACAGGCGTTGGGTATTTTGTCTCAGCAATGAGAAAAGTAAGACAGGGTATCTCCAGGAAGACACAACTTGTGGGTCTCCAGAGGATAATCTGAATCAGGTAGATGCTGCACATGTATTTCTTGGTGACCTCAAGTGTGACTTCAGTTGTGAAGTGACACCACTGATGCCTCTTCCTGATAAACAGCATTGCAGCTGGCTAATAACCCTGATATCCTAACCCTCTTGGTGACATGTGTGCCACATTCCCTCTGCAACACCTCACCTTGCAGGTACACGCTGTGCAGTTATCATAGAGAAATGAGGACCCATCATCATACACGTCACTGCGAAAGAGGCAACTCCCAAAAGGCAGGTCAAACACTTTCCTCTGACCTGGAGGGAAGCAACAGCACAGCATAAGAGAGATGGAAGTTAGGGATGTCCCATTTTGTCATCAACAATTACAGCACAGGATGTTAAGCCACCTCCCAAGAGCAGGTGAGTCTGATGCACAATGAGAGAGCCTTGGGCCAGATGTGCCAGGAGATCCCCAGGGATCATAAATTTAGAGAGTCATTGTTCAAAAGAATTTGATTCCACATGAACCTGTAAGTTCAAC
Source organism: Hydrochoerus hydrochaeris (assembly GCA_004027455.1). NCBI lineage: Eukaryota > Metazoa > Chordata > Mammalia > Rodentia > Hydrochaeridae > Hydrochoerus > Hydrochoerus hydrochaeris. Next base: position 1,942 of record PVLA01014182.1, read on the forward strand.
AAATCATGATCTCAGACATAAGGGTCTGCCTGGGGCCCACAGAGGCCATTTCAACATAACAACATGCTAAGTTCTGGGAAGAAACCAACATGGAAGTGCGAGGATAGGAGAGTCCCAGAAGACTTCTAGAGGCTGGGATACCTGAGTTGCACTTTAAACACTAGTCTAATCCTCTCCAGAAGTGAGTAGGAGAGGGAGGACAGGTGGGGACAGAAGAAATCAAGAAACCTCGAGGACTAGAATGAATAAAAGGAACTAATGAAGCACCATCTGTGATGGTCTAGATATTTGTGTTACCACAGATCTCCTATGCTGCAATCTGATCATCAATGTGACAGCACTAGGAGATGGGGCCTTGGAGAAATGCTTAGGTCAGGAGGTGTTAGTGCTTGTCTTAGTTGTTTTTCTTACTACTGAGATAAAATAACTGACATCTGAAGTTAAAGAGGGAAAGGTTTATTTGGCTCAGAGTTTGTAGAAGTTTCTGTCCATAATGGGCTGTCTCTAAGGCAGGGTGGCATGGCAGAGAGGCCTCAGAGAGGAGAAACACTCATGGCAGGCAGAAGGTAGCAAATCAAGGGATCACAGACCTTAGCAGCATTTTTCTTCCCTCTTTATTCTCTATCTAGACTATGGGGATTAGGGTGGTGTGAAACCAATCAGTGCACTGATTTAGTAATTATTCACTGTTAATCCTAGTATCACACACTCTATATTTAGCCACCTCAGAGAAAGCCCCACCTATGACTGCATGATGCTTTGGGAGATATCTAGACACAAATCCTAATGGTGCTTTCATAAAAGAAGCCGGACACAGAGCCCTGGTCCCTTTGATCATGTGAAATCACAGCAAGAAGATGACATCTATGAGCTAGAAAGCAGACCTTCACCAAACAGAATCTACAATCACTTTGATCTTGGACTTCCCACCTACAGAACTGTGAGAAACATATTTATGCAGTTTAAAAGCTACCCAGTTATGTTATTTCATTAAGCTCATTGAATAGATTCACACGAAACTGCGTAAAGGCTAGCACTCTGAGAGGCTGAAGGAGGATTGCAGGTTTGAGTTCAGTATAACCCACTTAGTGACTTAGTGTGACTTTCCATCAAAAAAAAAAAAAAGATGGAGAAGTAGCTGAGTGCAAAGGCTCTGTGTTCAGTTTCTAGCACTGAAAATGAAACAAAACAAAATAAACCATAAAGGCATAAAGGGCAAAGCTAACTCAAGTGGCACAGAAGCCAAATCCAACTCCACATGCCAAGTGTCCAACCTTTTACAAGTAGCATATCCTTGTAGAATCACCTCAGTTTCTCATTACAAAAATGGGACTGATAACTAGAAAACCAGGAAAGCAAAACTCAAACATGGAGCAAAATCTAGTCCCTTTCTTTGTTTCAAGTCTGAGTTTCTATGCCCTGAAATGCATCAGGTCATCTCTAGAGCATTAATTTAATTAAAGACTAAGTTAAGAAACCAGTGATTCATGTTCAGTGATCATATTTAATCCATATTTAATTTACTTCTTCCTGAAAAAAAACATTAATGGCAGTCTTGATTTATCAGCAAACCCAATGAAACACTGGAAATACTTATAAATATATACTAAGTGCTCTTCTTGGAATCAGAGTTATTGGAAATACCATTAGTAAGAGTCAAGAAAAAATATTATCTTCTTATCAGAGTCAGCTTGCAGTTCAAAACACAGCAGAGATGCAGAACAGGATCACTAGTTTGGCTATCATCAAAACTCTCCTCAAAAGGAGACACCGAGTTGTAATGTGGGTTCCACATGTGAATTACCTTGTGACCTGCGTAAGATTTGTCTGCACCTTGCTAACTTTACTCATAAAATAGCATCAACAGAGTCAGTGTGTCACATCAGCACTCCTACTGGCAGCATTAATATTAACTTCCATAACAGGAAACTCTTTGGTAGTAAAAACATTTAGGATACAGATTATTAATATCCTAACCAACATAGGCAATTGGTATTCTCAAAATATATAGCGAATGTTTATGTTTTAAAAATTTATTACAGTAAATGACACATTGCCATTAATCCTCCCCAAAATCATCTCCCTTGTTTTGAATACACTTAGCTTATGCCCTTGCCACTTTCTAAAGCAATTCTGGAACTCCTCTTTTGTGAATGTCTTTACAAAGTGTGATCAAAACTACAACGAATGCTGCTATCAAATTCCATCCAACAGAAAAACAGACTGCTAAAAACATGACAGGGTGTCATCATCCATCTATTTACCAGAATTGCTATCCTGCAATTTCTAGCTTTTTCCTCAAGTCAAAATGACCATAAAATAAAAATATTTTGAATTAATTCAGGAAACCATGATAGCTCAGCTAAAGATACATATGAAAGATGATACCCATTTCTGCTTTGGAAAGTGGCAAACATGATTGGATGAGTGTGTCTGAAGCACTTGGTTAAGCGTGTTTCAAGGAGAGCATTTTGAAGGGGATTGATGATAATGTGTCCTTTACTGTAACAGATAATTTTAAGTTTAAAAATTTGCCAGACTTTTCAATCACACCAAATATTATATACACACATCAGTCCTGAGTCTCTTGAACTTCCCAAAAACTTACAGACTAAATAAGAGGATTAACTTCAAAATATAAAATCACCTTTTCCCATATTCCACAAGGACTCTTCTAAGATTACTCTAAAGTATCACAAAGTTGAGTGCAGCCCAAATCAGATGGATTTATTTGGCCCATCCCATTATAATCACTACTGCAAATCTTAAAATAGTTACTGAAAATGTCTTAACACCAGCTTGGTTTCAAGACATTATATGCTTGCGATAACTGAAAGCAGTTTTTCCTTTTATTTACCATAAAAATGGGAGTGAAGTAAAGTTTCTTTACAAATTTAAACATTATTTTCTTTTTTAAACATTACTTTCTTTTATAAATCTATCTGAGATATATTTCTTTCCTGTAAGAAGTAAAAATAATTCTGTCTCAGTTAAGTAATTTCCTTAAAGTTGTGATAACCTGATTTGTCTTTTTCCTATCTTTTATCTTTTATACCTGAAGGTATTTTATAAGTCACCTCAATTCTTTTTTTAGCAAAATACAGGAGACAAATTGATACAAAGATCTACATAAAACCTTTTATCTCTACCAATCAAAATATATCTCTTTCATGGCTGAGGTTTGCATTTTCTCTCCAGAAGCCTTTCAGTTGTAGGCAGAATGACTCTTTCCTCTCTTCCCACAGCCAGTTCTTGTACCATCATCACCAAACTCAGTATTTTGTATCAGTGGACAGTTGGTTAGATAAATGGATGGATGGCTGATGGGACTGATGAATGGAATCACAGATTACTTGATCAATGAAATTTTAATCCCCATAAACAAATTGACACATGGCTTAACTTATGCCTTGCCAAACCACAGTTTCACCTCAAATGATAGCTATAAAGTTCTTGAAGCGGTGCTCAGCACTCATAAACACCACCCATGCATGGCAGGTGGGGACCATTATCATTATTAGTGCTGACAGAATTTAAACATGGTCCTGGGATGGACCTCACTTGGAAGGGTGCTGGGTGCTGTTCTGTATGCACTGATCTCTGATGAGACTCTCCTTAGGAAATGAGGAAAGAATGGCAAGGAATTTATAATGCAAAAGGCTGGGATATGTCATGGGAAGGAAATTTAAAAGCAAGTCAGTGCCCTGTCAGACGAAAGTCTGACTAGACTAAGATTTTAGCATCTAGAAACCATCCTGGTGTTTTCTCTTTCTGTTTGTCTTTTGTTGTGTGAATATATTTCTTTTTATGACCAAAGAACATAAAATCTTAGCTTATCCAAGGTCATCATGGCCCAATTTAAGACAAAACGCTCAAGAAAGTGGCTCTGAGCCTGGGAGGACCTGAATTAAGCCACTTGCACATCATTCCAGTGCAGTTTAGCCCAACCAAAAAAGGTCTCACTTGGGGGAATTACGGTTTCAAGGTTTCTGAAAACTTAACTCTTCCTTTTGTAGTCTGCCTTATGCTACAAATGACCAGAAAAACCCACACTTGACACAACAGTGGTTGCTCAAGTGAGACACTTCTAAATGGCCTCAGCATGCACATGGCATCAGCTTCAAACATTAATCTAGCCTGCTTGTCCTTGCGACCAGGTCCAACTCTCTTGCCCTGTGATGGCTGACCCAGAAGAGGAAGCACTGCATCCCCATGGCTCATGGAATGGTCACCTCTGCCACACTGAAAGGACTCATCCCTCTCCAAGGCCACAAATGCACACGGGTGATCTTTTTTAATTATTCCATATTTATTTACAGTGTGTGTGTGTGTGCACGTGCACATATGCACACACAGGTATATGTATCACAGGAAAGCACACACTGTTAGATGAAAATACAATAGAAGATGGGTATGGTTGTGCATGCTTGTAATCCCAGGATTTAGGAAATTGAGGCAGGAGGATTGCCGGAATTCAAGATCAATCTAGGTTACATAGTTCAAGGCCAGCCTGAACTATATAGCAAGAGCTTGTCTCGAAGAAAAAAGAAAGCAACATAATACAAAGAAAACAAAACTACATTAGAATCTCTCAGAGAGGAGAAAATTGTGATAATTTAACAAAATGCCTTCACTTGCAAATTTGGTTATAAAAAGAAAACAGACTTCAGAATCTGGCTGTGAGAACCTTGTAGATGAGAAAAGTGAATCAACAAGAAGTTTTGTAGGTGGAGAAAGCAAAGTGTGAGAGAAAGGAGAAACGAAGCAAGGGAAGTGTGACTTCTAGCAGACAGAGAAGCAAGAGGCCAAAGAGAAGAGTCAGTGAGAGACCCAAGGCAGAGTAACTGAGCCCTTGGGAGAATAGGGAGCTCAGTGCTCCACTGAATAGTGCTGGCTGTGCTTCTCCATGAAATAACTGCCCTCCTCAGCTGCAGGAAATCTGCTGAACAAGCCTTAATGCAAAGGAACAACAGGATGCAGAAAGACTGGAGGTATGGGAGGTATCTGGTGGGACAAAATGATGTTTCACAACAACAAAATAGAGATAAGAGAGGCAGCAAGTGCAAAGCACAAAGCTGAAAGAGATTAAAGACCACGATTGGTCCCCAAGGACTCTCACAGACTCAGGGGATCATTCATCTCTGCCACAATAAAACTGATAACGGCACCTCTCTGCACACAGCAGTCTTGTTTGCAGTGTATTCTGCAGCTTCTTGAAAAGATTGCATTAGAAAAAGCACATACAGTGTGCAGTTTGGTGACAGTACACAGTTCATGCTCAGAAAAAGTACACACACTCTTCCTGCTGTTAGTTATTTCATGCCAAGCCTCTCCTTCATTGCATATTATCTTCCTGCACTCTTGCCCCTGCATGTAACCTGAGTCTGCATCCTTCCAGGCCATCATTTCCAAAGCCTCTAACAAATGTGCCACTAATAGCCTTAAATCAACTACAGAAGGTGTCTTCAGCCCTGCTTCCCTTACAAGGCAGTGTCCTGTGTCATCTGGTGTCCCAGATTCCAGATCAAGGAAAGCCAAGAGAAGAAGTCACACGCTGTTCACACCTTCCACTCCCCTGATTTGAGGAGCAGGTGTCTCTAGCAAGCCAGGAACCAGGGCCACCTCAGAACCCCAGGGAGCAGGGTGCATACACACTCTCCACAGAAATTCCTGGAAGAAATTCATTATTCTTTGACCTGAAAATAGTCACTCACCCAAACATTTGGGGCAGCACTGTCCTGGGGGAGTGTGACTAAGGTGCTGGGGACAAGAGAGAATGGGACAGACTTCTCTCACGCACTGTGTCCTGCCTCCCTAAGAAAAGAGAGAGAGAAAAAAGGCACATTTAGAAAAGTCAGTGCTTAAGGTTGCACAACCGAGACATCCAAAACAGATCTAGGGCCCTTTCCTAGCATCCTGGGAATCTCTGTATTCTTGTGTGCCTGGAGTGACTGCCTAGGTCCATATGATTCCTTCAAGCAGCCTTTGACCTTTGGTGTGGACCCTGCAAACTGCAGCTGCAAACAGACAGTCTCCTAAGAATTATCACAGACAGTGAGGGTCACCTCCCCTCAGCTGCCATCTCCTGCCCTTTTCTTGTCCTTTTCTACCCAAAGACTTGCTTTGGAGTAGATATAGGGTAACCAGTTTCTCTTCTTCCTAGGACTTGGGACTTCTGGTCCTAACATTAGGGAACTTTCATGCAAACCAGGATGAGTGGCCAACTCCACAGGGTCTGCCTCCCTCTCCACTCCAATCTCACACACACAAGGGGACTCTCCGTGTTTCATGAAACTTTTCCTCCTCTTTCCACCCCCATCTCCATGTAGCTCCTGCAGACAGCCTCCTCCAGAAAGGCCCCACTCTGCATAGCTGGAAAGTGTCCCTGGGAAGACCTAATGGTGCCCCAGCCAGCAGAAGTAGCCAATCTGGAGAAAGCAGAAGCTCTAAAAGCCGTGTTCATGAGAACCCTTCCCCTGGCTTCAGCAAGCTAAGAATATCTGCTTCCACCAATTAGCACGGCCCTGATGATTGATTTGGAAGAACTGGCAGAGCCTTGGAGGCCTAAGGGTGAAGCTTTGGAGCCTTTGAATATCTTCCCTACTTTCTCTCCCTCACTCTTCACCCTCTCTATCCCCACAGCCTCTGGTCCCCCCTTTCCTTCCTTAACCATGCACACTTTTTCCTCCACCCATTGCCACTTCTCTCTAGAATACACAGATGCAGATGGCCCTCACCCTCCTCACCAGGGGCACCTGTCTGCAGCCTCAGTGAGCTGGAAATGCCTACTTGGGAAGCTGGGCAGATGAAAAAGGAAAAAGGAAAGCACTTTCCAGTCCATTCACATCCAACCATTTGCCCTTGCAACATGGATCCTGAAAACTCTTGCAGAGTGAATTGCTGTGAACTTTATAAATAAAGGTTTTGTTTCTTATTTTTAGAAAATCAGTGAATTTGGTAAATAGATTGCTAGGCAATTTCAGTGGGATTAGAGCCACAACCTAAAAATTGGGCTTTCGGGTCCCTTGTGACTGGAGCACAAAATGTATATCTTAGGAGGTTGGAAAGTGAAGAATTCACAGCTCAAAAGACCCTGGGCCAGAAGAAAACAAATCTACGCCCAGGCATTTCTAAAACCAGAAGAAAACCCCAGGCCTTTCCTCACACAATCACCTGCATTTTCTGCAGGAACAGCAGACCTCAGCCTCGGCCTTCAGGATATACGGGTTCCCACCCACCCTGGCATCTGTAGTCTCCCTAGGCCTCTGCATTCCCTTCCTGTTTGCACCATTTTTATTACAAAAGTTTACTTTTGGCGAGGAAGAATGAAAAAGAGAGCAGGTTCTATGCCCTTTTAAATATTTGTCATTTTTAAGACTCTAATGTTGAATTCCTCCACAGATCAATAGAGAACACCTGAAAATACCACCAACATCTCCTCTGTTGTTTTTAGATTATTTCCAGGTCAGCATAAATCATTTAAAAATCCCCCTATACCAGGATGTTCTGAGAGTTTTCACTCAGTTCTACATAATTTTAAAGTGGGAGTCCATCCTAGACTCAGAGTGGGGTAACTGAGTCGGTGCCGGTCCCTGAGGCCAGGTTCGGCTTACACACAAAACAACTGTAACTCAGTCAGCAAAATGAGTGACAGGGATGCTGACCTTAGCTTTTCATTTCAGAGATAGTCCTCTGCAAATAATTTCCTAACACTCTATAGCCCAGGCCACATAAGGCAGCTGTGTGCTGGATCCTCTCAGGCACATGGATAACACACTCGTATCAGTGATGTTCTTTGTTCCTGTTGGATCTTTATCCATTTTCCAAGCATATTTTAAAATTTAAAAACACTGCATAGTTGCAAAAGAGTTAGAATGTTAATATTTTGGAAAGCTGACAAAAGATTATGTGTACAACAGTAATTTTCCTTACCTTTAGGTCAAAGGGCAAACTTTGCACACACAATACAACTGCAGTTTGTGTTTCCCAAGAGTCCCTTAAAGTAACTTGAACTCTAGTCTGGGTTTGCTGGTTGAGTCAAGTTTTATTTTGTTTGAGTTGCAATACTGTGGCATGGCCCAAATCCTGAGGCCACATTCCAATTAACGCCTCCAGAGAGAGTCCAAGACCTTCCCAGGAGCACAGCTGTAGTGCATGACCTGCTTCTGTGAGTCCAACTCTGCAGGGTTAAAGTACATCTGGGGACTCTGTGGTAAACTAAGAGAGTTGAAACAGCAGAAGTAAGCATTGCTGTTTCTAAAAATGAACAAATTTCTTCTGCCACCATTATAAATTGTCACAACAGCACTGACGGCTTCCCAGCCTCAACTTCTGGAAGGTTCCATGTGTCTGAGACTCCTTTCTGGCACCCATCTGCCATCCAATTTTTCTGTCAAATATGGCTAAAGATCTATCACAAATATGATGAGGATGTGATTGTGAATAAAAAGCATGAAAACCATTTCCTCTAAAGGTACTTTCACCAACAGTGAGCTTGTCCCTACCTTTCTGAGTTTGAGGGTGACTCTCACTGCTTTTGGGATAAAATTCAACCCAACTGGACTAAAAGTCAGTGCAAAAGTCACACTGGGCACACTGTTTCCTGTTTTCCCTCAATAGTGCTATGTTACATTTCCCAGAATGCTTTGCAGGTGGGCATGGCTATGTGACCCAGTTCTGACCAATAGGAAGAAGATGGGAATAGTATCACATGCTCACAGAACAATCTGTGAAATTCTTCACACACAACCTGCATGCTCCACTTTTTCTCTACTGGATGGAGAGCTAGCTGAATGGAGTGGACACAGAGCCAGGTTTCCTGGGTCACCCATGGAACTGTAGCCCCAGGTCATGCTCTGAACAGTCAGATGAGCAAGAAATAAACTGTATTGTGTTATTGGGGTGCATTGGTTCTTTATTAGTCCACTTTTTCAGGACACCCTGGAGCCTTCCCTTCAGAATTCCCCCAACCCAATATAAGAGAAGACTACAGTGTCTCTTACTTCTTTATTGCCCCCCAAACACGTCTCATGCCTTTCATCCTCTTATACCCACTTCTTTCCCATTACCCCCCATCACTGACCCCTATCAAGACCTTGATTCATTTAAGGGAGGTTCCAGTTTCTTCTGCCATGTAAAACCTTCCAAAGCCTGCACTTCCCAGGAATATCCTCCCCTTCTCATAGCTCCTCCTTCCTCATCTATGCCCTTGTATGTTGGGCACATATGTAATTTTTGATACATGCATAAAAGCTTAATATTGCAAGCTGTGCTAGTTCTGCCCCCAAGCCACACAGTCTCTGTGGCAAGGGAAAGCCCTGTGTGCCGGGTGTCCTTCAGAAGGGAGAACCATTAGTGAGTGAAAGAAGGGGCCCTCACCATAATGAACTCCAGAGTGCAGGTGAGGTGTGAGCCCTCTTTAATACAGGAGGCAGAAGAGATGGCATGGATCTGGGTGGCCTGTGTTCACATCTCTCTGTGTTTTGCATTCCTCACATTTTGGACATTAACTAAATGTGGATGCCCATGTGTCCAAAAGCAACACTTAAGCTCAACATGTAAGCAACTGCTACCAGTGTAATGGAAAATCTAGGGTATTCCATTTAAATGTTTGAAAATGCCTAAAGAATACCGAGGAATAAATGACTACTTTCATGTCAAGTTGATGGGGAAGATAATGGTAGAAACTTTCACAGGACTTGTGTGTGCTGGTGTTCACTACTTGATTTTCCTTAGAAAAGCAAGCTTGCTCTTTAGAGATGGTCAATTTATTATAATTACACATCCAAGTGCTTTGCTTGATTATAGCTATTTTTTAAAACACAGAAGTGAAACTGGTCACAAGTCTATTTTCTGTTGCTTTAATTTTATTTTAGCTGGTTCAGTCAAGAACCCAATTGGTTTGTGTCAAAGTTCATCCTACAGCAGTAATCGTGCTAAGCAATAACAATCTGTCTTCCTGAATGTGGTGATGAGTGTGAGGTAAGAAAACCACAGCCATGTGCATGTGGGGTGCTTTTCCATGCCGAGGACCCACTGGGAATGAGGGCTGGTAACAGTCCTGCAGCATGCATCAAGGCATTCATTCCTGATCAGGATGCAGAGCCTGACTCCCTAACCAGAGGCTGGGAACAGACTTAACAGTTACCAAAAATTCCCTCCAAATGTGGTAGAACTCACTGTAACTTAGTCAGCTAAATTCTACCATAGTTTAGAGATTTTTTTTTTTTCCTGTGCTCAGTTTTGGAAAGGCTGGAATTCACTGTTGATTCTGAGGTGGTGCTAAGAAGAAAGGAGAGAGAGCCCAGGGGTGGGTAGTGTGGGAAGGAGATGTGTGTTGAGGAGGGAGGGTTCCACATGGTCCCTAAGCCTTCACCACAGCTATGGTGCAAAGCTGACTTGTGAGCCAACAGCCTCTCTGAATCAGAATTTGATTGAAAACTTCACAGAAGGGAATGGATGCCCTTAGCCATGCTTCTCTTGGGCCTGGAATTTTGTTTTGCTGAAGTTTCAGAGCATGGCACTTTCTTTCCCTGTTCTTGGACAATGCAGGATAGAAATCAAAGTGGAAAGGCTGCTGGCCAAGGGGGCAGAATTAGACAGGAGAGAGAGGAGTCTTTCCCCATAGCAAGCAGGTCATAAGCACAGGTTATGCCAAACTTTGTGCCTGGATACTTTCATCATTTAACCAGTGGGCATGCTGTCCTCATGGCTAGAGTAGAGACTGAGGCATCAAGCTTAACATATTTGCTCAAAATCATGTCGCCCAGCAAACAAGTGGGAGGCTTGAAGTATAATTCAGTTCCACATCCAAGCCAAGTCGCTTCCTTCCCTCTGTTGTGCTCTCCCAAAGGCACTTTTCTGCAGCACCACAGAGCACAGGCTTAAATGGCTTAGATAAAATAGATTATCTCTATATTTTATTTACTTAGATAAAAACCCAAATCATGTACCCACTCTTTTTGCCCCCAGCACTCCTTCCAGTTAGGTTTTCCTCTCCTCCTTTTCTTTATTCCCCAAACCACACATGCCTAATGGGGAAGTCTCGAAGCTTAGGGATTCTCCCTTCCTATGCTCCAGGAAAAAGATAAAGCCTTTACTATCATTCTCATGCTTAACTTAGAACCTATCAACGAGGCCCTTGATCTGCCTCTTGATCTGGGAAATCTGCTTTTCAATCTGCAAACCCTGATGAGCCATCTTCATGCTTAGCAACTGCAATGACTTTCATTGCTCCTGCATCCCCACCTGTGGCTGTGAATGCGAATCACCATGGAACTCTTGAGCAAAGCACACAGAGGGCTTCCTGTCTGTGAAGATGCTGGTGCGGTACCCAGCATGTGGACTGTATTCAAGCTGCAGCTCTGTTCCAGGCCTTACTGCTGTCTCTGAACTCCAAACCTTCCCTGACTGCCTGGGCTCCCTGGGCTGAGGGTGGGAGTCTGTGGCCAGGTCTCCAAGGCAGGAGCACCAGAGGGAAGGGCTGCTTCCTTCTGCTGTCTCCTATAACCTCCTGTGGCCACAGCTCCTCCCCACATTAGCACCCCAGGTTACATTTGTGTTCTGCCAACACTTCAAGAGCGAAATGGGGACCAGAAACACCACCATGGGCCCAGCAGCTATGATAGCTCCTTAATGGACCTCTGCTCCATGCTTGCCCTGGTGTTGGGAAGAGGCAGGTGTCAAAACAGCATGAACTTCACACTCACCTCCAGCCACTTATCCCCAGATACTGAATTTTAACTTATTTTTAAAAATGTGAGAGGTATGAGGAAGCTTCCCTATTCACTTCTCATCATTCTTGATTATGACCCACAATTGAGCTTTATATGCACAAATAATTTTATATTTAGAGTCAAGGATGGTGCTATTATATCCAGTGCCTAGAACAGCACGTTTTGCTAATAATTATTCACAAATTTTTGTTGATACAATGTAACACCACTATATATTTTATATTCTGTAGATAAAATCCTAGCAAGCACTTTTTTTCACTTCTTTTTATTGGTGGGTGGAGGTCTGGAGATTGAATCCACGGCCTTTGCACTGAGTTACATCCTCAGGTCCTTTTTATTTTTTGTTTTGAGACAGGATGTTGCTAAGACGCTCAAGCTGGGCTTGAACTTGAAACCTTCTACTTCAGCTTCCTATGGTAAGAACTTTTCATGGTTTCAATAATTAACATTTTGTTTTCCATTTAATATTTTGTGATGATACTGGAACTCTGCATAATGAGCTCACAGTCCTTTTTCCAAACTCTATTTCTGTTTTTTGGTAAGCATGGCCTCAGTATTAACTTGGATATGAATCAGCCTAATCACTGGGGTGAATGGCCAAATCCCCAGCCAGCTGTTCGCCTTCCACATGGAGCCAGCCAGGCAGGGAGACAATGACAAAGTGTCTCAATCACACCCAGGACAGCAAGGGTGCAGCCTGGGGCGGGTGCAGGCTGGGGCAGGTGCCTCCTGCCAGGTGGGAGCACCAAGACTGAGTACCACCCAGGGTGTCTGATGGGACAGGAACCAGGTACCAAGGGACAACAGCAATGCTAAGAAAACCAGAAAAAATTAGAAAAGTGAGTTGCATTATATGTAAGCTAGAGATGTAGCCTAAGTCTGCATCATTACATGGGAAAAACACAGCTGGAGTCAGAGGCTTTCGAATACTTTGCTCTCAGGACCACTTTCCATGCTTTGCAATTCTGAACCTGCTAAGGGCAGTGACGTAGGTTACATCTGCCTATTGGTATAACTGTAGTAGAAACTAAATCTGAGGGATTTTCTGGAGTAATAGTAACAGTGGATTATCACAGTGTAATTAAAGCAAATGTAATACACTTGAATCATCCCAAACCACTCTGTGCTCTGTGGAAAAACTGTCTTCCACACACTGGTCCCTAGTGTCAAAAAGCTTGAGGACCATGGATACACATAAGGCCTTTTAATGGCAATTATATTTTCCAAAACAAACAAAAAAAATGAGAAGAGTGGTATTATGTTACATTTCTGCAATTTTTTTTTTTTTTTTTAGTTTCTTAACAGATGAGTTCTCCTGCTTCTTTCAATTTCTTGCACAGTGTTCTTTTAGGTGTGGTATATAAGAAAATCAAACCACATAGAGCTGTAGCTGGAAGACAAAAGAGGATGCTAAAAGGCATTTTACATAATTGTTGGTATTCACTGAGACTACAATTACTAATACTCAACATTAATAATTGGTTGAGGTCTAGAATACAAAATTGCATCAGTGAACCATGCTGTTCCATTAAATGAATTCCCATCTTGTAGTTTCAGTTAATATTCTACTCCTGTGTGATTTTTTTGTTAACACTATGCATCAGTCATTTTGAAGTATTGATTTATGTAAATCTTCTAAATGCTAGTATATTTCATTGTTAAATGTCAAAAATAAATTATATTTATTAATAACATCTTTTCAGAAAAGTATAAGAAAGCTGTCCATTTCACAGTGGCAGATAAAAATTTTTCAAAATTCTAATTTTTACTTAAAACCTTACATTTTATGACAGCCAACAAATCCTGCCACCTGTTTTCCTTGAAGTGACACGTTCTTTTGAAAAAGTTTCTGCCAAATTCCAAAGTCTGCATAACCATAATTTGTCAAGTCATTTTCAAGTCAAAATGAAATTCTATGAAAAAAGTGATGGGGTCAGTTAATAATTCAAACACACACATTGGCATTTTCCCCTTCAGATATCACTTTCAATATGCAGCAGATTTTATTTCTATTTATTTATTTAGTATATGTTCCAAGTAAAAATGATGTACAGCAAGGGGTAACACTTACTAAAAGCCAGTAATCTATAGTTTCATCCAGGACAATTCTTAAGTGAAAACGACACTTTCTCTCTCTTTTGTTACCAAGAGTATCTGGCAAAGAGTTCTATGATGTCTACTCTTTCACTTTGTTGGCCCTTGTTTGACCTGTGCTAAGGTCTATGTGTTTACTCCCCACTAGAGCAGACACTAGCATGGAAAAAGTCAGACAAGGTCTTAGCATTCTGGGGGTTTTAACCTCATGAGCCTCCCAAAACAGTTCTGGGAACTCCCAGAGCCCATGGCTCACACATTGATGAGGAGCATTGACTTAAATGGTTTCACTGTTTCAGCCACGGGGCCCACTGCCCTGAAGTAATCCTTGTAACCATGATAAAGAAGTGGAAGCTCAGCAGTACACTGGGTCACAGAAATGAACTCCATGGTCCCAGGGAACAGGTAGTTCCTCATCACTTAACAAGTTCTCTTCACAGACAGCTATGCCATTTGGGGCATGAGGCAGAAAAGGGAGTCAGTAGGCCTCTACAGCAGATGTGGCAACCAAAGCCAGACAACACCAGTTTTGCTCCTGTAAAGTTGTCAAGAACCCTCATTAATCATTTGTACTCCTAGTTTCAGCTGTTTAGTAGAAAACAAGAAAGCCCACTGTGTGGGTAAAGCATGAAAAACAACTCTCAAAGGCAAGACTAAGAAAGAACATAGAATTTACACTTTTCCTCTAAAAACATATCTGCCATCACCTGCAACTCAGAAGACCAACCAAGCACTTTTACAAATGCACACGGTGGCCATTTTCATTGAGCAAGTGGACTTTTATAATAAGTCTGATGGCCTGGAAATCCCACTGTCCTTTCTCCAAAAGGCTCTAGCGAGGGTATTCTCAGAAAATGGTCAGAGGGACTGAAAAGAACCAGGGCTGATGTGCTGAAGTCCACAACAGGGCCTGTGCAGACACTTGCCCAGAGGAAGCAAATCCAGAAAAAGCATGTGGGAAGTTTCCATCTTCCCCTATGCTAAACGACAAAATCCTTGGACTAAGTTGATCCACAAAGAAGAAAACGCTCAATGGAGAACCTAGGGCTCATGATGGTGAAGACAGGTGAATGTCTATGTTGTCCAATAATAATCATCCTGTCACCTTTTCACCCAGATTATGTCCTGTTTGCCCACCCCCAGATCCACATCTCTTTACCCAGAGCTATAGCTCCAGCACAGTTCCCAGGCTGATTGGGACAGAAGAAAGAAGGGGTCACTCAATCTATGTCCTATATTCTCCTGCCAAGTCCCAAGAGCAACTTGATACTGAGTCTCTGTCTTAGTTACTTTTCTTTCATTGCTGAGACCAAATACCCTACACTAAAAATTAAGGAAAGGTTTTTTTAGCTCATAGTTTGTGGAGGCATCAGTCCATTCTCAGCTGGCTCCAAGGCAGGGTGGCACGGCAAAGGGGCAACTGTCCAAGGCAGCAGAAGACAGCAAAGCAACAAGAGCAAAAACCGAAGGAGAACAAGCCCCTTCTCCTCCCTTAGATTGTAAGCAGGCCCATCCCTCTCCCTTTCCTCCCCCAAGGCAGGTGCAGCACTGCAACATAGCCATGTCCTCCTTTCCACAAGATGAGGATGTTTACAAAGTAAGGACCCTGGCTCCCTGCTGGGTTGCTTACTTAAACTTCTAAATTTCTCAAGTTGACACAATGTATCAACCATAATAGTTACCCTTCTGGGTATGCTGGGCCATGAGATGAGATTCTAGTGCTAAACCCAAATTAGGGGTCCAGAGTTGTTCCTGAAACATCAAAAGGGCTCATGAGCTTGTAATCTGATGCTGCTTAATGAGGAACTGTTGCCTCAACCTTCTTCCCATTCTCCTCCCAGCTAGAACAGCTAATGGATAAATCCTGTTCCAGTTTTCAAACAAAGCAAAAGACTATCAGGTAGTTTACAAACCTCATGGTGGCTCCATGTCCAGGGCTGCTCCCTGAAACATTGGCAGCACAGGGACACATCCAGCTCCCTGCCATCCCCAAATCTGGTTCATGCCCAGCAGTTTCCACATCTGTGATCACCCCATACTTTCAGGCTGGTCACTCTCTCAGTCCCTCCCTTAATCACTGAGCATCCATTCTGCCTGGCACCCAGAACTTGTAGCCATTTCTCTCTCAATCACTGAACTGCAGACCAAAGGACATCTCTTCCACCCACTATGCACTCCCAAATCCTGGGGCAAGGTCCTGTCCTCCCAGAATCCTCTGTTTCATCTCAGGCTCTCAGCTCTGACCATGTGTCACAGCTGGGCTGCAGAGGTCTCTCTCCTGATATCTGCTCATGTGAAGCTCAGTTCTTTTAACCTGCCAACTGCTTCCTCCCCTACAGCTGTAACTCCCAGACAAACATAAACCACATTTAGAAATCTCAGGCAGCAAGTCAGAACATTCTTTTTAAAACTGTAAATCACTTGATTAAAAGGTCAAGTTAAAACGTACCCTTTCCCTGGCAACATGTCTTGGGGTGAGGGGCAATGTTTGTTTATGTTTAGGAAGAAGAAAAACATTTTCAAGCTTATTTATAAACAGCAATTACATAATTACATACCAATAGTTTTCATAAAGTCTATAAATCTGTTTTATCAATTCATAAAGACAGAACCTTAGAGAGTGCCAGGAGCTGAACACGTGCAAGATGACCCAGCACACAGGGAAGCTTTGGAGTGGCGCTCTTAGCTGGTAAGACCATGCCTGACATCCCAAATCATTGGAGGATGCACAGGAGGTCCCTTGGGCCTAATGGGCCAAGCCCAGAGACCTCCAAGCAGCTAGTAGGGCCCTAAACGGAACTGAACTTGTGTGAACTGAATCCTAATGCACAGGAAAGCATTGGAGCATGGTTCCCACCAGGTAAGACCACACCTAGAGTCCCAAATCACCGGAGGATGCACGGGAGTTCCCCACAGAACTAAATGGGCCACACCCCATGATCTCCGTGGCTAGCAGTTGCCTGCAATCTTCCCTGGGAGCCAAAAGTGGGCCAGGTTACTCCAACACATGGGGAAAGCTTTGGAATGAAACTCAAAACCTGGAAATATAGGAGAATGACAAAACAAAAGAGCAAAATGCAATTTCCAACTTGCAGCCCAACCCAAACAAGCCTAGGAGACATGAAAACAGAAGAAAATGTAAGCCATACATCTGAAATTTCTGAAATGATAACAACTGAAGTAAAGAAAAAACTCTGGGGAGGTATAAAAGAACTCAGTTCAGAAATAATCTCATGATGAAAGAAGAAATGATAAATGTAATGAAAGAAATGC
Organism: Hydrochoerus hydrochaeris; assembly: GCA_004027455.1. Classification (NCBI taxonomy): domain Eukaryota; kingdom Metazoa; phylum Chordata; class Mammalia; order Rodentia; family Hydrochaeridae; genus Hydrochoerus; species Hydrochoerus hydrochaeris. The sequence goes on from PVLA01014182.1 coordinate 19,044, forward strand.
CAAACACATCTAAAGAAGACATAGTTAAAAAATTAGAGGAACAATGCAAAAAGATAGAAGCCCTCAATGAACAATATAAGAAACAAAGAGAATGCTTGAAGCAGATTCAAAGAGATATACAGGAAATCAAAAATTCCATTGAAAGTTGTCAAAATCATCTCAACGAAAGTGAAGATAGAATTTCTGACCTCAAAGACAAGATTGCAGCTAGTGAACAGGAAAAGAAAGATCTTTTAAAAATAACAAGGAATCAGGAAATAACAATTCAACAGCTGCAAGATGATGCAAAGAAAAACAACATAAGATTAATAGGGATAAATGAAAAAGAAGGGGACAAGACAAATGATATCAAGAGGCTATTTACAGAAGTAATAGCTGAAAATTTCCCAAACATGAGAAATGGAAACTGTCATACAGATCAGTGGAGCATATAGAACTCCAAATAGTCATAACCAAAATAAAACTACACCCAGACATATAATAATCAACATCCCAGAAGTCCAACATAAGAACAGAATGTTAAAGCTACTAGAGAGAAGAGACAGATCACTTATAAAGGAAAGCCTATCAGAATTACAGTAGACTTCTCAACACGAACAATGAAGTCAAGAAGAGCATGGAGTGAAGTGTTTCAGATACTAAAGGAAAATGACTTCCAACCCAGACTGATGTACCCTGCAAAACTGTCCTTCAAAATGGATGGAGAAATAAGATACTTCCACAAGAAAGAACAGCTGAAGAACTTCATGACCACAAATCAACCCTGCAAAGAAGACTGAAAGACATTCTAGATAGACATATGAAAAAACCACCAAGCAAGACAAACAATTAAACAGAGTGGAAAGGTAAAGAAGCAACAGTACAAAGATAACACGTCAAAAGTAAACCAATATATATAAGTTATAACCATTAATGTAAATGGCCTCAATTCAACAATTAAAAGAAACAGACTGGCAGAATGGATCAAGAAGCAACATCCAACCATATGCTGCCTACAAGAAACCCATCTAACCCTAAAGGAAACTCATAGACTGAAAGTCTAAGGATGGAAAACAATACTCCATGCAACAGGGACCCAGAAAAAAGCAGGGGTAGCTATTCTGTTTGCAGACAATGTGAACTTCAAACCAAGAATGAATCAAAGAGATAAAGGAGATCACTACATACTAGTTAGGGAAAAACTTCAAGAGGAAGAGATAACAATCTTAACTATCTATGCACCAGATTTGGGAGCACCCAGCTATATAAAACAAATATTAACAGAAATGAAAAATCAAATAAGCAATAACACAGTAATAACAGAAGATCTTAACACACCATTGACACAAAGGGACAGATCAACTATATAGAAAATCAGCAAAGAAATAACAGAACTGAATCACACCTGTGAACAAATGGACTTAGTGGACATATACAGTGTTCCACCCAACAACATCAGAATATACATTCTTCTCAGAAGTACATGGAATGTTCTCTAAAACAGAACATATCCTAGCCCACAAAACATGCTTAAGTAAATGCAAAAGAACTGAAATTATCTCATGCACGTTATTGGATCATGGTGCCATGAAACTAAAAATTAATGACAAAAGAAACTGCAAAACCCTCCAAAACACATGGAATCAAATAATACACTCATGAGCAATCAGCAGGTCACAGAGGAAATTAAAGAATAAATTAAACAATATCTACAAGCAAACGAAAATACAAATATAACTTACCAGAACCTGTGGGATGCAATGAAAACGGGCCTCAGAGGAAAGTTTATTGCACTGAGTTCCCACATTAGGAAAACAGAACAAACACAAATAAGCAACCTGATATTACGTCTCAAACATCTAGAAAAAGAAGAGCAAGCCAAACCCAAAGTCAAAAGAAGGGAGGAAATTATAAACATCAGAGCAGAAATTAATGCAATAGAGACTAAGAAAACAATTCAAAGAATCAATGAATCAAAGAGTGGGTTCTTTGAAAGAATAAATAAAATTGATAAGCCCCTGGCAACCTTATTTAAAAAAGGAAAGAACAAACTCAAATTCATGCAATAAGGAATGAAAAGGGTGAAATAACTGCAAACCCTGTGGAAATACAGAAGATCATCAATACCTATGTAAAAAACCTCTACTCTCATAGGCTTGATAATGCAGAGGAAATGGACAGATTCCTAGAAACATATGAATTACCAAAGCTGGGTCAAGAAGATGTAAAACTGCTGAATAATCCAATTTCAATTAACGAAACTGAAAATGTAATTAAATCCTTACCAACAAAGAAAAGCCCACGCCAGATGGATTCACTGTGGTATTCCACAAGAAATTCAAAGAAGATTTAATGCTGACACTCCTCAAACTCTTCAACAAAACTGAAAGGGAAGCAATTCTCCCTAACTCATTCCTGCAAGCAAATATTACTCTAATACCAAAACCTGAGAAAGACCCAACCAAAAAAGAGAACTACAGGCCAATCTCCATAATGAACTTAGATGTAAAAATTCTCAATAAAGAATTAGCAAATAGAAAGCAGCAAATCATCAAGAAGATTATACACTATTGACCAAGTGGGATTCATCACAGGCTTGCAGGGATGGTTCAACATACGCAAATCAATAAATGTAACCAACCATATCAATAGAGGCAAAAATCAGAATCACATGTTCATTTCTATAGATGCAGAAAAAGCATTTGATAAGGTCCAACACTTATTCATGATTAAAAACCTTACAGAAAATTGGAATAAATGGTCTTTACCTCAGTATGATAAAAGCCATCTATGACAAACTAATAGCCAGCATCATATTAAATGGTCAAAACCTGAAAGCCTTTACATTAAAATCAGGAACAAGACATGCATGTATATTATCACCACTCCTATTCAATACAGTGCTGGAAATACTAGCCAGAGCAATTAGACAAGAGAGAGAAATAAAAACAGTAAGGATAGGAAAAGAAGAAATTAAATTCTCATTATTTGCAAATAACATGATACTCTACATATAAGACCCCTAACACTCCATTGAAAGACTTCTAGGTATAATAAATAAATTCAGTAATGTAGCTGGATACAAAGTCAACAATCAAAAATCAACAGCATTCTTATACACTAACAAAAAAATCACTGAGAGAGAAATAAGAGAAGCCACACCCTTCACAATAGCATCCCCCAAGAATTACATACTTAGGAATCAATCTAACAAAAGAAGTAAAAGTTTTATTCATGGAAAATTATAATACCCTGAAAAAAGAAATTGAAGAGGATCTCAGAAAATGGAAATACATCCCTTGTTGATAGATAGGAAGAACAAACATTGTGAAAATAGCCATTCTCCCAAGATTGTTACACACAGTTAATGTAATTCCAATCAAAATATCACTAGCAACCCTCAGAGATCTAGAGAAATCACTCCTAAAATTCATCTGGAAACAGAAGAGACCTAGAGTAGCAAAGGCAATTCTAAGCAACAAAAGCAAGTTAGGAGGCACCACAATCTCTGACTTGAAGTTATACTACAAAGCTACTGTAATAAAATCTGCATGGTACTGGAATACAAACAGTATTTTAAGATCAATAGAATAGACTAGTAGATAGAACTATAACTAAAAACACACACAGCCACATTATCTTTGGTAAAGTGGCCAAACATGTTCACTGGAAGAAAGATAATCTCTTTAATAAATGGTGCTGGAAAAATTGGCTATCTATATGCCAAAAACTAAAACTAGACCATGCCTATCACCACGTACTAAACTAAAATCTAAATGGATCAAAGACCTAAATATTAAAACAGAAACACTAAATCTGTTGGAAGAAAAATTAGGTAAAAATCTTGAAGACATAGGGGTAGGAAGAGAATTCATGAATAAAAATCAAACCATGCAGGAAATACTTCCCAGAATCAATAACTGGGATCACATCTCACTAAAGAGTTTTTGCATGTTGAAAGATATCTCCAGTATAGCGAAAAGAAAACCCACAATTTGGAAAAAATCTTAGTCAACTGTCACCCAGACAAAGGACTTCTGTCTAGAACATATAAAGAATTAAAAAAGCTCAGACTCCCAAAATTCAGAGACCCAATCCAAAAATGGGCATCTGAGATGAATACATAGTACTCAGATAAAGACATACAAAAGGCAAATAAATATATGAAAAAATGTTCAGCATCATTAGTCATTAGAGAAATGCAAATTAAGACCACACTGAGATTCCATCTCATTCCAGAAAGAATGGTCAGAATCAAGAAAACTACCAGCAACAAATGCTGGAGAGGCTACAGGGAAAAAAGAACTCTTCTGCACTATTGGTGGGAGTGCCGACTGGTGCAACCACTGTGGAAGTCAGTCTGTAGATTCCTCAAAAAGCTGGGATTGGAAGTCCCATTTGACCTAGCTATTCTATTTTACTTCTGGCATATTCCCAGAAGAACTAAAAACATCATGTCACAGTGATATATGTGCACCCATGTTTATAGCAGCACAATTTGTAGTAGCCAGATCTTGGAAATAACCTAAATGCCCATCAACATAGGAATGGATAAAAAAGTGGTATTTTTATACAATGGAGTGCTACTCAGCTATAAAGAATGATCACACTGAGATATCTATAAGTAAATAAATGCAACTTGAGACCATACTCATAAGTGAAACAAATCAAACTCACATGTGTAAATACCATATAGTCTCCTTAGTGTAAGAAATGGTAAGAGTACATAAGATACTAAATACTCAATAAATATATAGTGAAAGGATAAGAATCTGCTTAAAGGAGGAAAAATAATATCTGCACTGTTGGTGGGAGTGCAGACTGGTGCAACCACTGTGGAAGTCAGTCTGTAGATTCCTCAAAAAGGAATGGATAAAAAAGTGGTAGTACTCCATTGTATAAAAATACCACTTTTTTATAGCGAAAGGATAAAAATCTGCTTAAAGGGGGCAAAATGAGGAAAAAGGAAAAGGAAGGGGAAAAATATCTAAAATTATATAAACACACTTAGGATAGCTAAGATGATTGTGCTACAAATTCTGTAAGTTCTAGGAACAAAAAGTTAACATTCATAGGATAGGAACAACTGTGCATATTATTGTATGGTGATCTAAGGAACTCTTGAAGATTATTATGTAAAATAACATCTCTAGTTATACTCCTACCAGCTTGTTTGGAAGGCCTATATCATCAGTGTTTGGGGCTCTTTGCTATTGTTATTTGTCTTTTTTTGTTTCATGTTTTTTAGGAATCTGTTTTGTTTTGTTTTGTTTTGCTTTTACCTCTAATGCAGAAAGGATATGTATACATGTAGAGATTCATATATGCATAGAACTTCTCCCAAATATTTTATGAGAATCGATCATATAATGCATGATGAAATGAACAGCTACTTTGAAGAAAAAGAGACACTATGGAATCCAGTGATGATTCCACATTGTCATGCTGTGAAACCCAGCAATACTATCATTATTTGTTCAGAGTGATTTTAGTCTATTTTGTATTGTTTAATTTCAACATACAGGAAGGTATAGACAGCTATTTTGAAGACAATGAGAGACATTATGGCAGCCATTGTTGATTTCCCTATTGTCCGGGTTTGAACACTTATAATGCCTTCATTATTCTGTTCTGGTCAGTTTAATGTTATTTTGTTGTGTATGAATTCATTGTGTGTGAAGATATGGACAACTATTTAGAAGAAAACAAGAGACAATATGATAGCCAGTGATGATCTTCTCTTGTCTTGCTTTGAAATATGTGTTATTTGCATTGTTTTCTTCTGCTCTGCTTCGTTCTGTTTTGTTATTCTTAGTTTTACTCTTTTTAAAATAAAAATTAAAAAAAAAGACAGAAACTTTGAGTCATGGTTTACCAATTTCTAGATCTTTGTATCCTCCACAATTCTGGAAACTGGGTATTATCTGACACCTAGAAAAGATCAAGAGCCAAAACCAAGGTCAATTTGTCAATTCTCCAATTTGTAAAAGTTTTCTTCCTGTGGACACCTGTATCATTGTTATCTATTTCTCAAAAGTGCTCACTGCATTAAAATGAGCCCTTACTGTAACGTGAGATATCAAGAAAATACTAGTCTCAGATTTTGAGGAACACTAGTGTGGTCGATAATTTATTAACTGTCAATGTGAGTGGGAGGCCCACTTTATGGAGGGTTGTGATTGGAACAGTATAACAGGAGAACAGGACAGGTTTCCACTTATTTTCCTTTGAATAGCTTCACTGAGGCAGGTTTTTCTCAGAGGATCTTTGACTGTTGTCTCCTGAGGAGCTTTGGTCTTCACCATCATCTTTGCCTTGAGCATGGTCGCCTGGCTTTCCATACAGACTCCTCAGCTTCTAGCACTGATCTTTTGGCTTGCTGGTGCTCTCTTCATCTTCTAATGCTGACCCTTCGACCTCCTGGTGCAGACACCTTGGCCTTCTATTGTGGATTCTTCATCCTTCTAATTCAGACTTATATGGGACATTACTGTAGGTTCCACAGTGGATCCCACGTGGGCTAGATCCTGTGGATCTTTTTACACATCTTTTGCACTTTTCTATGTATAATTCTGTGGGGAGCCATGGGGGCCAATCTTATAAACTTGTTTCCTGCACTGAATGTGATTTACAGCAAGTGCAGTCTTTTGAGGAGCCTGGCCTCAGCCCTGAAAGCTCTTGTATACACTAATACTGATGAGTTCTGCCCATGTGAAGCTCTGCAAGGCTCAGCAAGGTGCCTTTCCAACATGGCACTGGACGACACCTCCCTTTAACACAGATGTCTGCATTCTTCTTGCAAATCCAAAAAATGAACTCATCTGAGCCAACTTTCTCCCAATCATCTGTCAAAACGTCACTTTCCCCTCCATTTCAAACTCCACCCCCTGTCAAACTGAATAAAAGCTGATGGCTTCTTTGTCTGCCCCTAGGGTGATCTTGCACTCTACTGCAGCCCTCCTGTGACCACAATAAAGGCCTTTTCCTTTTTTCCTTTCTTTGCTCTTCCTTTTCTACCATACCAAGGGAAAACCTGTCAAATACAATGTGGGTTCAGGATTTGTCAAGATTAGTAACAGTATGACAATAGGATACAGGGTTGGTAAAGAGAGATGAATGAACCTAAAATTTAAACAACCCTCATTTACTACTACAGGAATTCCATAGGTAACATTTACAGTTGATGAACTGATAAAGAACAATGTATCAGCTTTCCCATTGCTGGGGCACAGTACCTGACAACCACAACTGACAGGGGTAGAGGATTAATTTGGTTCATGTCTTCTGGGGATTCAGTCCATGGCTGGCTGGTTCCAGGGCAGGAACATCATGGTGGAGAGAATGAAGGCACAAAGATGTGCAATCCCTGGCAGTGAGGAAGCAGAACAGGGGAACAGCACCAAAACTGAAGGGGCCAGGGACCAGATATAGACCCCTAGGGCACACCACTATGATCACTCAGATCTATCCACAAGTATTTTAATCTTAAGTGGCTCCCAAGGCAATCAAAGAGGGCATAGTTAGGCTCCACCACCACAAGCAGTACATGTGTATTAGCTGAGTGATACAGAGGAGAACATCATAAGAAAAGCTAAAAGCACTAGAATTAATTCACTAAAGGGAAAAGTATAGAGGGTGGTGATGAGTGAGCCAGGTATTATTGCTTTTGTTATTAATTTTCAGCACTATTTGACTTTCAATCATACTTACATGTTATTTTTTAAAAAATTATCAAAAAATAAAAGGATAACATTCTTTAATATTCAGAGTTTTATCTTATTCAGATGTGTTTCTATCTTATTTCCATTAAGTTACAGCAATGAGATGGCAATTTTCAGCTTAACAAAACAGTTATCAAGGTGACTTTTCTATAAAGTTTATTTAACAAAAGTTAAAGTATTCAAACATATTGAATCCATAAATTCTTGATTGATTGCTTCATTAAATGAATCAACTATTCATATAAGCTTTCCTTGCAATAAAATGGGCAAAATGCTACCAAATCTCTAGAAGTGATCATGGTGAATTCTAAACATAACAACTTGGCCCACTTCTGTTTTCTGGATGACAGCCACACAATACGTACTACATTATCATGCATAAGGCATAACTCCTATTTGTGTTAGAGCTGGAGTTCATGCATTAGGAACTCAAGAGACAATGAGATGATTTAAGAGTCTGGCAAAAGGTGCTGGAAGTTGGGAGGGATGATGTACTCAGAGCAGTAAAGACAGAACTATGGAGAGAGGCAGAGAACAGGAGAAACCCTGGGGAGGGACAGAGTGAAGAGGAGCTCATTTTGTGACTGACACCCTGCTGACACTTCAGCAGCCAGAAAACACAAAGACTCTGAACTCAATGTCCCAGGTTTGCTGCCCACACTGAGTGCATTAATCAACTTCACATCAATATAGCAAAATAACTAGCCCTGGCTACTTGTGAAGTACAGAGAGGCTTGTTCAGTCCCAAGATCTAGAGGTTTAACTCAAGGTCAGGCTGCCCCATGGGTCTGAGCCTCTGGTGAAGGCAGCACATCATGAAGTGATGGCACAGTGGAACAAGTATGTAGATTTCTACCCAGAGGAGAGAAGACTCCCACAGTCTCCTCTGAGGGATGCTTCCCCCAAAACCTAGGACCTCCCATGACGTCCCGTCTCTTAAAGGTCCAAATAGCAGCTCCCAGTCTTTATGTGGGGAGCTCTGGAGGACACTTGACCAAGTCAAAGGACCAAGTAAACTGAGCTGCTGACACCCCAGAGCCCTCGGCCTTCACTGGAGCCCAGTTGGGGTTACAACGAGAGAATGTTGAACCTAAGGGTCTGGGCTCTTAAAGATGTGGGAAATATCAGGTGTCCTTTGATGACAATCTGTGGCAGGTGTGGTTCTGGTTTAAGGAGGGGAGCAAGTTATCTATCACCAAGTCATCATTTTCTCCATGTGACAAGGGGACAACTGAAGTCTTATAATACAAAGAAGATTAACTTGGATTCTTCCAAAAGGAAGCGGCTCTCATGAAAAGACCACTCTTGTGGAAATTGCAGCCCATCTTTCCTCAGGCTGTACTTTCCCCTACACCCCTCAAACACTCTTGAGTTCACTTCACTGTAAGTTACAAGGAGCGGCTCAACTTGGCTCTAGACCCTCAGACCACTTATTGACCTTTGTGACAGGAGATCTGTATTTCTGTTCACTCTGTGTCTAGAGGGAAGCACAGAGGATGGTCAGTCATATTATCACTGCAGGCAGGAAGCAGCCACGACATGAGACAGATTGGGTCATGGGGGGAAAACAAGAAGGCTGTTTGTAAGTGTGATAGATCCTTCTCCATCTCTTCTCTTGACTTTTATTTATTTATTTTGCATCACATTTTTATTAAGCAAAGCTAAATATGTTACCCTTGAAAGCTAGCAGCAGCAGCTTGATGAGCAGCAGCACTCAGAAAGTTGCCCATAACAGGGTCCATTTTATGTCATGTGGATCCTTAGGAAAGATTGAATTAAACACTGAGTTGGAGTTTCCTATGGAGTTCAGATTCTTTTATCAAGGAGTTCAGGCTTTTCCTCAAATGTTTGGACATCTCAAATATTTTTAAGTCTCCACTGCTATGAGGAATTTAAGAGTCTGTCTGCCCAGAGAGACTGTAGAAATGGAGAGAGAGGTTGCCCGGGTGGTTCTCCTCACTGCCAGTCCCCAACCTCACACAAGAAGAGGGGGGAATAAAAGGGTAATGATTCCTAGTGGGAGCCATTCACAGGCCGTTCCCAGAATAATGGGACAAGGACAGAGCACCCTACTAGTCATAAGTTTTATTCCAGGTTCAAGTCTCAAATATTTTTTAACAGTAAAGTAGCTATGAAATTTGGAAATGTAGCTTACAGTTTGGAAATGATTCTTAGAAGGCCGCTATAGATGACAGGGCTATAGGGCACCTTTCACAAGACCACAGTGCCTACAAAAGTCAGGATGGATAAGGGTCATGGGGCAGGACAATTATTAAATTATTCTGACAAAGGTCTTCTTCATGAACTCTTGCACTACCTGCTGTCACTAGTACCTCATCTCTGCTACCTCACTCCACTAGCAGAGACTTTCCTCCAGACAGTGAGCCCTTCAATGGCAGGGCTCATCTCTTTAGTCATTGTGACATTCCAAACTCTTGGACCATACCTAGTACTTAATGAAGGAGGGATAGACGGATGGATGGATGGATGGATAAATAGATAAATGGCTATCTGTCTGGATGAACAGAAGAAGGGAAGGATGAATGGAAATGTTAATAGGTGGAGAGAAGGATGCAAGGTTGAGTACAGCTTACACAACTTGGCATTTTTTTAGGACAATCATATCCACAGGAAAGTAAGTGTCAACCAGATGCCTACCATCTTGTATGTTCCTATCACAGCACTATAGCTATAGGAAAAGACTGAATCTGGTGCTTTCCATAAGATACTAGATAATGAACAGCAGATTCAGTTCTCCCACAAATGCTTTGAGGATCTTGCCTTGGATCCAGGTCTGGCTGAGTCATTTCGCTGCTATGGAGTGCAGGCAGGCCTGTCTCATCCCACAGTGGCCATGCCTTCCTTTTGTGGTGGTTGTGACACTAAGTGAAGCACTTCATCTAAACTTTCACATTATGTCCCTGGCTCAATCAATGCATTTCTTGTAGGGGTCAAGACTGGAAAAGAATTACTCATTTTTATTTGATTTGAATGCATTAACTCAGATTAAAATAACAGAACTGTCGAAATATCCAGGAAATTATTATTTTAAAGAAAAAAACATGCTATGACCAAGTACCACAAACTAATTAGTCTCACTGACTTGGATGAAAGAAACCTTCATTACAATTTATCATTCAGTGTTGGCAAAAAGGCAGAGAGAACAGGTGTCAGGGGCTGGACCTCAGTTAAAGAGCTAGTCATCATAATATGTTTCCAAAAGTTTAAAAAACTTAAGAAATCTTATTGCCATAGTTTTACTGGCTTTGTCCAAATAAAGAGCCATTTCTTCCACAAGCCAGGGCTTCCCATGCATCAAGGTTCACGAAGCAGTTCCCCCACCCCAACTACAAGCACTGGGGAAGTGATGGAACTAGGATGGAGAAACCCAGGTCAGCTAAGCCTATGTCCACTTCATGCTTCTCCCTACACACATGCATGCATACATGCACACACACACCTATCATTTATGTGTCTATGTAGTTGAAGAATGCACTCTTCAAAGACTAGGGATGCTCTCATTGTCCTGTTTTGGAGGGTGCACTTACAGGAAAGGTAAACTCCCACTGAAGGATCCACACTGACTCCCCAGCACATGGTTATCACCCACTGTGTCCCATCTTCTCTGCTACTGATGGGAGGCAGCAGACACCCTGAGGAGAGCTCAGTCCAGTCATCCTGCCCCTCAATTCCTCTCCTGGACTTCTCGTTCTTCACTGTGCTTACCTCTCTCTGGGTATGGCCCACAGACTAGCAGCACCAGAGCCACACAGGAAGCCTGGGGAAGTGAAGACTCCCATGGAGCACCCAAAACTCCAGGATGGAAACTGTGGGTGGGGCTCAGGAACTCTCCTTTTGGCAAGGACCCCACAGCATCCTGTAGCTTGCCAGAAGGTAAGGACTGCTCAACTGCATGTGCTTACCAAGGTGACTGCTAGGTGCACCCATGGACATAAGGTAGGTTGGAGACCCCAAAATCTGTAACTCTGGGCAAAGCCCACTCCATTTCCCAAAGCTATCTGTTGACTGAATTCCAACTGACATCCAGCAGAGAAGAACCACTGAATGCCTCTGCATTGTCCAGCCCCAGATCCCTTGTCTATACTCCAGGGGAGTCTGACTAGTTCTTCTCACTACTTAAATCTTTTGGGGACTCTTGTCTGTCCTCAGAATAAAGCCCAGTGAGTAAGGAAATTGCTGCCTACTTCTCCCTCTCCCTTTTCCACTGCCCACTCCCCTCATCCTGAAGCACCTTTAGGTGGTTTCCCAATGCCCCTGGTCCTGGGCCTTTGTACTCTGTTCCTCCTGCTTCCCTTCCCATCTTCCTCCCGGCATCTCCACGTTCATTTTCCAGATGTGGGATTGTCATTATGCACCACTGGGAAATCTCACAACAGCGTGGCCTCCCCCACACAAGGTCCGTGCCCATTCTGTGGGGTTTCCCTGACACCCTGGCTCATAGCACAGCTCCACAGGCTACTGAAAACTGAATAAATAGCCCTTGTGTCCCAACTCCCTGACTGTGAGAATGATGCCTTTGTGCCTGTGACCGCACTCCAAGGAGGGGTGCTCAGCAACACCAGGTAGCTTTCCACGAAAACCCAGGGAGGGCTTCATTGGGACTGAAGGGGCAAATGAAGCAGACTGGAAGAGGAAAGAAAATGTTTTTCCTGTGTCTTGGCTCCCACAGGTAAATCTGAGCAGGCTGCACTGGGACAGCAGTCAGCCTTAGGGAACAGAGCTGCTGCCCATGGTCCTCTTGCTCAAGCAGGTCCTGCTCTGCTAAGAGGAACCATTCCATGTGATGCACAAAACCACATGGCTTTTCTTTTCCTTTTTTTTAGTTCTGTTTCATGATTTTTACCCTGGGAATTCATCTTTCATCTTCCAGATTATTACAGGGGAAAAATGAGACAACTTCTAAGACAAAGATTCCACCACAGCATGGTTACTCTCCTGCATGAAAGGTCTCAGGAGGCATCTGTGAGAAAGTCAAGACCTGCATCAGGAGGGGGAGAAACATGCAGCGCTAACCAAGTGCAAGGCCGCTTGAGCACTGGGCTCAGGCAGCCCTGTCTTAGTGTCTACTTTGGACTTTTGCCAGGGGTGCAGAATTCTGCCCGAGCCTCTGAAGGTAACAATGAGATCCACACGGTTTTCTCAATGAGGAGCAGAAGGCTGTAAAACAAAATCCACCTTTAAAATTATATCTCTGTCTCTCACTGAACTTTCAAAGGCTAGGATTAGATGCAACTTCTCAATATGTGCTAAAGGCGAGATTTCCGTTTGTATTTCAGGATTCTGGGGATGGAGAGCAGCTGAAGAAGCAGATTCCCATTTGCTGCTAAGGGAAAAAAATATTCTCTTATATCCCAGATCTCTTCTTTGAAGTCATCTGTGTCCCTACAGC
>PVLA01014183.1:0-31877 GCA_004027455.1 Hydrochoerus hydrochaeris
TGTAGGTTTTACAGAGCTTTAGATTAAGTTAATAGGAAATTAAGGATGATTACCGTACTATATCCTGTTATTTTTGGGATTACTGTCTGTGCCCTCAAATCTAGTACAGGTAGAATGACTGGAACAGAATATAATACATCTAAGCAGAGTAGTGTGAGTAATGTGGGTTTTAAATCCTGGTGCACTATTAACAATATAGCATATCAAGGCCATCTATGTTAGAGTTTCTAGTTATCCTTCTCTGCCTCATTTCTGCTATGCTATTTTCTTGCCTTTGTTTGTCTAGTTTTTCTCCTTCATTCTACTGCCTGTCCCACTTATTGAGGTTTTTCTGCCAGTGTTTCTAAAATCCTGGTACTTTTTTTCTTTCTCTATAGAATGTCCTTCAGTATTCTCTGTAGGGTTGGATTGGTGGTCACAAACTCCCCCAGTTCCTCTTTGTCATGGAAGCATCTTGTTTCTCCATCAAGTTCTAGCGACAGTTTTGCAGGGTACCTCAATCTGGGCCTGAGGTTATTCTCTTTCAGGGCCTGGAATACTTCACTCCAAGCTCCTCTTGATCTGATGGTCTGTGTCGAGAAGTCAGCTGTGATCCTGATGGGCTTACCTTTATAGGTTATCTGTTTCTTTTCTCTGACAGCTTTTAATATTCTGTTTTTATATTGAATTTCTGACATCTTGATTATTACATGTCTGGGTGTAGATCTGTTTTGGTTGTAGGTGGCTGGAGCTCTGTATGCCTCACATAACTGAATGTCATTTTCTTTTCCCATGCTTGGGAAGTTTTCCTTAATTATTTCCATGAATAGCCTTTGCAATTCTCCTGTATGTATTCCTGCTTCTTTGTTCACATTTCTTATTCTTAAATTGTAGATTCTCTTGTCATCTTCTAGCCTTTGTATTGTTACTGCCTGTTTCCTTGTTATTTTTAAGAGATCTTTCCTTTCATCATCACACACTGCCAACTTGTCTTCAAGTTTTGATAGTCAATCCTTAGTTTCTTTTAAGGAGTTTTGCCAGCTTTCAATGGAGTTTTTAATTTCCTGGTAGTCTCTCTGAATCTGCTTCATGTATTCTATATTTTCTTTATATTCTTTATTGAATGTTTCTCTCCTTTTTTTGTGTTCCTCCCTTCTTCCATCTGTATCATCCTGAGAGATGCTTCCTGAGAGAATTTCTTTTATTACTCTACTCATATCCTGCTTTACCTGACTTAATATTTCAGTTTTGAGCTTGTCTACAAGGTCCTGAAGATATTTCTTAATGTCCATTGAAGCCATGTCTGATGTTGCATGTTTGCTGCCCTCAGTCTCCCTTGTTTTTCCTTCTCCTGGATCAGTGCTCTCAGGGTTCTGGGCTGGGGTCCTCCTCCTGCCTCTCTCTCCTGTCATGGCCTTGGCTTCCTCCACACAGGTTACAGTGCAAGTCCCAGCCCCCTTCCATGTTGGCCACGGTTCCTCCAAAGCACGCTGGCAAGGGACCTCCGCCCTCTCCTGCCTGCCCCTCTCCACAGGGCCAGCCAAACTTCAGGTGCCTTCACCCAGTTAGTGCGTGGTAGGTGTAGGGAATTGATTTGGGACGGCTCATTGGGTCCTGGCCAGGGGTGCAGCCCAGTCCAAGCAAATCCCATGAATCTGCTCTGGGAAGGGAGCAACCAACTGAAGTCACTGTCGCTCCCAGTTCAGGATCCTCCTGCCCAATTCCAACATGTTGCCCATTTGGTCATGCTCTTCCCATGGCAGGGGGTCTCATTCCCAGCACTGACCATGCATTAATGAATGCCCCTTCACCGGCCCTGCTCTCAATTGGGCTCACCAACCCCCAACTTCAGCACTGCTGTGCTTCCTGTGAGTGGTGGCAGGAACAAGTTTGGGCGGCTCTGCCTGCCGGCATGGATTCAAGCTGGTACACACTTGGCGGGTCACCTTGAAAACGCTGTGTCCCGTGATTTTTAACTGTTTCAGTTGTAGTCCCGAAGTATTTGATGAGCTTTTTTATGTTTTAATTTCTTCCTGTGTCAAGAGGATCCATCTCCCTCTGTCTGGGTCTCTCCAGGGTGATTTATTCTGGTGTATGAGTTGTTTCTCCCGGGAGGCTTTGTATTTTGTTGCTCACTGATTGGCCATCTTGTCTTCTCTCCTAAATTTAAGAGAAAATTGAGTACCTGCTATCAGTTCCTCTTCTCACTATTAATTACTAGAAAGGACAGAAAAAAAAGTGTGTTTAATACACAAATCTATAACACTCAGGAGAAAAGAGAAGGGATTTTTACCCACTACTCATTCATTGATGATCACTATCTTTGCCTGACCAATGGGATAGAATTAAGGAAGACTGCTATTTCAAGCCCTCACTGTAAATGATACTTTGAATATTTTAAAGGCCCACAAAAATAAGGAGAGAATGCAAATACATAATTCCAGAAGAAGAACCCTAGATAGTAAACATAAGACATGGGACTTCTGATTCCTGGTACCAAAAACAAAAACAAAACAACAACAACAACAACAAAAAAAAACAATAATAACACATGCAACTTTGCTGGTGAGAAAGGAAGTGGAAAATAAAACAAGATGCCACTTTTTAAGACATTCTGATTAGTGGTAGAAGTGTTATCAAACGCTGATCCACCTAACAGAGAAAAGAAATTCTCCCAACATTGCTGATAGTAAATTTTTGAAGCCACATTGGAGAACAATTTTGTGGCATTTGATAAATTTGTGTATGCACATATCCTATGTCTCACCACTTCCAGTCTCTGATCTCGGGAATGCATACCTATGTTGTCCTGCTTTAAAAAGGACTTTGGAAATGTGTACATGAAAGGACCTTGAGATGAGATTACCCTGGGCTACTGGGTAATCACCAGCCTTGTTGTAAGATGGAAGCAGAAGTGTCCATCAGAAAAGATGATGTGACAATGGGGGAGGAGGCAAAGAGAGAGAGATTGGAAAAGGCTACAGTGCTCACTTTGTAGATGGAAAAGAGACCACAAGCCAAAGGCTGCAGGTGCGTTCACAAGCTGGAGAAGGCAAGGAACCAGATTCTTAATATTTCTTAATATTTCCAGAGGAACATTGCCTCATTGACCCATTTGGAAAAGCTAACTTCTAGAGTAATTTTATAGTAAATCTATTTTGGGTTTAAGTATCTAGATTTTGTGTTAATTTCTTCCAATAGCAAGTAGTAGTTGAAAGTAGTAGGTCACTAAATAAGCAAACACCTCCAAATAAAAGACAGGCTATTTGAACCATTAAATAGATTCCACTCCATCTCATACATAGAGGACAAAGGTGTTGTCTTGGTTACTTTTCTTGTGGCTGAGACAAAATATCTGACCCCTGAAGTTAAAACAGGAAAGGTTTATTTCAGTTCCCAGTTTATAGAGGTCTCAGTCCATAATCAGCTGGCTCCAAGGCAGGGCGGCATCACAGAGAAGATATCACAGAGGAGAAATAATTCATGGCAGGAAGAAGTCAGAAAAGGCCCAAAAGTAGCAAAGCAGCCCTCTTCCACCCCTTATGTTCTGTCCCTAAGGGCAGATGACACTCACACCCAAGGAAGGTCTTCCCATTATCCATCCCCAGAACTACGCCAAGTGAATCAGTGGACTAATTTAGTGATCACACAATCTCGGTCTGAGCATCACACTCTAGATCCAGCCACCTCTGAAAAGCCCCATGTATGAGCGCGTGAGATTTTAGGGGGACATCTAGGTAGAAGCCATAATGGTTGTTAATCTCAAGATGCATTTAATATACTTTTCTATTTAGAGATGATACATCAAAATACAGAGTGAGAGTGAGTCCACATTGGCAACTATTTTCACTAAAGATGATCTTGTTTCCTTTGTTATTCCCAGCAAGGAAATTTTTGATGATGTTACCCTGTTTCATGTTAAATTGTGTATATACCTGACTTGCCAGTGTGTTCATCTTTTCATCAGGTAGTGACTGATCTTCACTGAGTACTGGAGCGAATAGTTTTCAGTTTTTCCCCAGCCCTTCCTTGGACAGAGCTGACCCTCTGGACAGGTGAGGACACACAGGGTCACAGCATGAGACAGCACAGTGGGAGAAATTGTCCACAGCAGCTATGCAAGGTGCTCTCCTCGGTTTCTTCTTTGTTAGCAATAGAAAAGGCGAGTAAAAATTTTTTTAAATGTTAATGAAACTTGCCTTTATATTTCTATTGTTCTTAAGCTTGTTAAAAATCCCACGGATCCCCTAAATTCAGTGCTTGCATTTTTACTGCCAGCATCATCAGTATTAACGTCTCCTGGTTTATTTCGCATATGGTGAAGCACTTAAACTATTAATGACCCACTGCGAACTCATGGATGAAAGCCCCTGATTGCCTACTAATAGATAAGGTTCACAGTGTATCTTGTATTTATTTTTCAGCACTATCTCCAACTCTCAGTGTCAGAAAGCCCACTTTTTGCAGAGCATTTTGGAAAGTCTCAAGTGAGGGGTGCTATTTTGTGAGAGAAGTGGAGGAGGGAGAACAGACGTCACAGTTAAAAGTTTTTAGCATCATTCAGTCATCATGAAATTGAAACGTAAGAGAGACTGCGTGATCTCACTTCCACTTACGTCACTGCATCTTGCAAGGTGTTCCGGGTCGTGAGGAGCCTGCTTTGGTGACAGCTGCTCAAGAAGAATCTTCAGGATGCACAGAGAGAGAGAGGGAAGTTGAGGAGCAGAGAACATGCAGCAGTGCTGGGAAGAGACCGTGTCCAGAAGGAGAATGACTTTTCAAATCAAAACAAATCATTTTTGTTCTATTTTCAGATCAGTTCAATTTAACCTTCTTGTAGAGTTCCCTAGGAATATTCCAAGTTTTGTTCTCTCTCAATAATCCCAGAATAAGTAGAAATGTAGACAGGTGTGAAATAGAATTTGGAGTCAAGGGCACCAGATCTTAAATTCCTCACTGGCCGGGTCCTAGCCTAGAGAAATTCCTTAGCCTACAGAAACTTAAGCACTGGTTCCTCATCTGTTATATGAAGCTTGGATTCACATTGAAACTCCTTTCTTTGGCTGTGTGAACGTGGTGCTAGACACAAGCCTCTTCCTATCATGTCGGTCCATCTTGAGAACTCACTGGTGACAACTGTTACTATTCTGTCTGCATATTTAAGTCACTATGATAATCAGGAAACCTTGCTGTAGTTAATAAAATCACTCGCTCATTTAAGAATTTCTTCTTGCTTATCTCTGTGGTTTTTCATCTGAACATGTACCATGATACCAGCACAATCAGGCATTAAGTGTAGTCTATTTCTTTGTAAAAAGAAAGATATACAGCCTGCAACAAATAATAAACTATAAACAATCAGGCAATAAAAATGCAGGTGTTTTTTTTACATGTACTATTGTCAAAAATGATGCACTGTGATGTTGTAAGGCACACTGGCTTGAGAGAGGGGTGGGTGAATGAGAGAAAAACTTTCTGAAAAGATTTTAAATAAACAGAGACACAAAGCATTGTGCCACGTGGGTATCATGAGATAGACTGTTCCAGTCCAGGATCCTTTGATTGAGCACAAATATTACCTTTAGTACCTTAATGCTAACTCAGTATCAACTAGAAACCTTCCAGGAAAAGTAATAAAAATAGTTTTATTTTATATAGCTCAAGGCTTTCAATAAAGTTTCTAAGTTCACAATTCAACAGAAGAACCAAGTTACAAATCATGAACTTGTAAGTGGGTGTGATTTTCCAACGTCTTGTGCTAAAGCCAATCTGTATTGGAGAGTGCTAAGAAACCAGCTTCAGGGTACTGTTCAATGCCCTGGTAGATTGTGAATTGAAAGGAAGTGATTCAAAACTGGGAAGAGGTTTTACAATGGCAAATGAATAGGTGATACACTGCAATGATGACAGGACATTTGGTAGTAGCCTTGAGTAATGGCCTTCTTCCAAATCTTCAGGCTAGCCAAAATATTAAAAAATGGACAAAGGACTTGAACAGAATTTTTCCAAAGAAGAAAGACAATGGCCAAAAAGTCTATGAAATGATGCCCGACATCACTAGCCATAAGGAATATTCAAGTGTAAATTATGATGTGATAGCACCTCACGTGTGTTCAAGTGGCCTCTCCAAAAATATATAAATAAAACTCAAAAACAGAAATGTAACAAATGTTCTCAAGAAACTGCAAGTCTGGTATACCAATGCTGGGAATGTAAATTGGTGAAGCTGCTATCAAAAACATTATGAAAATTGCTCAAAAAATAGGAGTATTATGTGATCCAGTGATCTCATGCCTGGATATATATTAAAGTTTGAAAATAGCATATTGAAGAGATATTTGCCTAGCGGTGTGTTTTGTAGTATCCTCACAACAGCCAAAGGCTGGAAGCAGCCAGAATTTCTATCAAAAATGAACCCACAGGAAAACAGGTCGTGGTGTACACGTACAGTGGAATGTTACTCAGCTTTAGAAAGGAAGGAAGGCCTGCTACTATATGGATCATGCAGAGGGATATTATAGCAGTGAAAAGAACCTGGCACAAAAAACACAAAACTGTGTCGATCCATTTGTATTTGTTCTCTAAAGCAGTCAGATTCCTAGAAACAGAAATCAGAAGGATGGCAGTCATGGGTTGGAGAGGGGAAAGAAGCAGGAGTTATTCAACATATACAGAGCTTGAGCTATGCAAGACAAGAAAGCTCTAGAGATCTGTTAATGAGAAGTGATTGCCCACTTACAAAGGGTTACAGATGCTAAAGTTTGTGTTTAATGCTTTTTGCCACAATAAGAAAAAAAGTAACTAACACAACGCTCTCTTTCAAGTAAACTCACAAGTTTGTTCCATTACATGATGGGCATTGCAATTCTCAATGCTCTAAGATGCTACATTGCATGAAAACTTCTATTGAAGGTAGAAGGAACAGTATAGACCTAGTTAGCATGCAGTTTTGTGACGGTGAGTTTTGTGTGAAATTACCAGAACTCCATCTTCAGATTCTCCACACAATTTGATTTGAGAAGACCTGTGTCCGTTTAACCTCAGCTTTAGATCTGATAATTTTATGGATTATGATTCCAAGTGAATACTACTAGCTGCCAGCACATGCCGATCAGGTAACTATACTTTGGACCATCTACAAGTGCAAAATTTAATAATAGGATTGTGAAATTTGCACATGCCCATACTAGAGAAGTTTTAGTGTCTGATTCTGTCTTTTCCTTCCAGGAGTAATAAAATGTGTTGTCTCCTTGTCCTGAGTTTCCCCAGTATTCATTGCTATGGAATCCTGTTTGATGGGAAGACTGGCTGAATTAAATTAAACAGAGAAGCATCATCAAGGGTTGGTGCTTGCTGTGGTTTGCCAACAACTCCAACGGTCCTCATTTGCACAAGGCAGAAATTAGGACACAAGTTAGACACAAGTCACACATTCAATTTAAAAAGCAGCACCAAGACAGGCTCCTTACTAGAAAGGGACAAAAGGAGAGGGGAAAGTTCTTAATCTTAACTTATATTCATTTAAATAGCTTAATCATTCTAGTTTGGCAGCAATATGTTGCACTCAAGTCCAGAAAATCACATTACAAAATCTAAACCATACTACAGGTCAGATTATCTGAAGTTAAAGGTGGAGGAAAATCAGCAGAATAAAGGTCCTATGTTATGCCGGTGTGAGATCACTGCCAATGTTAGATGGCATTGCACTGCCAGATTTCACTGTGATACTACATTCCACGAGGAAGAAATGACACCACTACCGCAATTTCCAGGAAATGCTCCTTAACTAAATACTGTGCTTGAAATCGCCATGTTCCAACAAATTATTCTACTCTTGTGAAAGCTGAGATGGGTGGAGAAATGGTCAAAAGATGAGGCATTGCACCAGCTGCTTCACCAACTTGAAGGACATGAGTGCCACAAATATATTAGTGTTCTTAAAACATCAAGATTTCAAATTTAGACAGCCTAAGCCTCTGAAATCAACAGGACAGAGCACGTGTGAGCGGTCAGTTAGAGAACATGCTGACTTGCTTCACACCTGCGTGCGTCACACTGCACAGGTGGCTTTTCATAACCAGCAAGGAGCACCTGCAAGAGGATAGCAGACCCCTGATTTCTACAGTGCCCTACTTGGCAAGGGTGGTGCGTTAATTGTTTCCAAAATGGGGAGGTTAGGCAAGGGAAAAGCCAGCAATGTGAGCCACAGAATGTAAATCCTAGGAAGCCAAGCCTTTCGTGACAGCTTCCAAAGTTCTAGACAAGGCTCAGTACCCACATAGTGGTGCTCAGTAAATATTTGCTTAGTGAATGAACAAACAGATGACCCCAGGGACTCAAATAAGTTCCTCAAATTTCACACTGTGTGTCTTGGGGGAGGCAAAGGCCCATACTTCCAATCAATCTCTCAGATGGACCTGGGAATTGTGGAAGTCCACATTGCTTAGCAAGCAGAAGCCTCTAAGGGCTTTTCAACCAGAACAGCTTCTCTCAAAATGCATCTTTGATAATATCAGCATGTTTAGACTTCACAGTGCATCAATTTCTAAAGCCTGACTTCTATCACGAGACAGAAGGCCGAAGCCTTCCTTTAAAGGGGTGGGAACTGAAGCAGTGGGGAGCTCAGTGGAATTCTGGAAACCAATCCCTGTTCTAAAATGAACACTCCCACCCTCTTGTCCTTTGTTTTTTTGCAGGGACTAAGGATTGAAGCAAAGCCTTCACTCTCAGCTCTATCTCCAGCCTTTTTTATACTTTATTTTAAGGCAGGGTCTCACTAAGTCACTAAACTACCCTGTTTGGGATGGAACTTGCAGCCCTCCTGCCTCAGCCAGGCAGAGTGCTGGGATTACATGCATGAGCCACCACCACCCGGGGCCCCTCTCATGCTTTGATGGCAAATCCAAGCCGTCCTCTGCATCAGTGTGGGGATGCGAATTTCACACGAGTGGGTTTAATGGACAGTAGGCATAATTTCTAGTCTAGAATCTCCCGTGACTCGTTCCATTATTATGGATGTTGTCTAAGCAACTAATTAATGAGTAGTGTCTGTAAATATTTTCTGATCTGTGCTCATGTAAAACATCTCTTATGATAGAAAAATAAAATCAAATATAGTTACATAGTTAACAAATCCTCTTTTAAAAGAAGGATGGTTTGTGGTGATTATAAGTTGGAACTTCAGGGCATAACACATGAAAGATGACAGTTTTGATTTACCAATTTCTTTTGTGAAAAGCCATACAAGACTGTTAAGATGAAACTGCATTGAATTATCACCTTAGTATTTGTGTGAAGTGGTTGACAGGTGAAGAGGGGAAATGGGAGATGGTTGTTTTTTTAAATACAGCCTCATGTTTTTTTGTGCCTGGTCTTTATTCCATCTTCTATCAAGGCAGAGAAAAGAGGGGACAATGGCAGGAAGTCAGGAAATGGAGATGCGTTTGAAGTTTGGGTTGAAACAAGCCAGAACCGAGAACAGGACAGGAGGACGGGCTGCAGGGATGGTTTCCTGCTGAGAATCCTCTGGCTGCTCGCTCTGGCTCCTGTCTCCCTGTTCTCCTTAACCATCTCCACTTCTTAAGCAAATTCTTTAAGCTTTACATAAAGGTCTCAACTCCCAGTGCAAACCCAGGGCATGGTGTTCAGCTAAACAAATTTCATACCTTTTTAATCCTATTATGTAGCCCTGAGCTAACGTGATTACAGAGCTTGTATTATTCTCACAGTGAGAGGGGGTGTTATCCTTGAACTCGGAGCTGTAAAAGAAAATCAGGGGAAGCCATTATGTCTCTGTAAGTGCCTCATTATCTCCGCCAAGGAAATGAATGTTTTCTGATTATTCTCCACTGCTCTTAGCATGACGCCTAGGCTTCATATTTATTGATACTTTTGTGGTTGACCTTCGAGCTGGTTGATAGATTTCAAAAGTGATGTTTAACAATGAGAATAAATCACTCTCCTTGCCGATGTAGGGCTGTTGATTATGACTCCTACTCGGTACTTTCCTAGCTGTATGTATTATGCTTTCCCAATCTGAAGAAGTAAAAGTGGATTAGTATAATATTGGTCTATGGACTATATTAGAAAAAGTGCAGCTTATTCCTTATTATGGGAAAAGTAGAGCAGAGTGCTAAAGCTAATAAATTGCTTCTTAAAAATAATTTAAGTTCATGTGATTCTATATTCTGTATTTACAGAGCCCAGCAGACGTGGACCCGTGTTTATCCACAGAGGGTCTTCTATGGTAATGGATTTGACCATGTTTAAGGGACCACAAATAAAAAAAACAGGCTAAGTCTCTGGCTTAGTTATTTTTGTCATTGCAGGAGCAAAATACTGACACCCCACAGGTTAGAGGAGTAAAAGTTTCCTTCAGCTCAGTTTGTAGAGGTTTCAGCCCATAGGCAGCTGGCCCCAAGGAAGGGTGGCGTGGCAGTCCTGGAGAAACAGCCCGTGGCAGGCAGAAGGTGGCCAGCACTAGCAGGGCCAGCAGCAAACCTACCTTCCCTTGCTCCCTTTATATTCCATCCAGGGTGGGAGCCTGCTCATTGCTACCACCCTATCCGGCGGAGGGGGGGGGGGCTTCCCTGATCCCCACCCATAATCCCAGCATCACGCCTTTCATCTACATTCACACACCCTAGTCCAGCCACCTCTGAGACTCCCCACCTGTGACCACACAAGACTCTGGAGAGGCAGATAGATGCAAGTCGTAACAGTCCCACTGTCCTGTACAGAATACCATGTTGGTCCTTCTGATTTCATATGTTCTGTGTGTATACACTAGCTATACAAATATGTGTATAATTTTAAACAGAATGTGTGTACTCTATCTAGTGTTTGTAGCCATGTTTAGTATCTGATTTTAGCATATTTTTCAATTTTAAAACATTTGTGATTACTTAAGAGGTAAAACTCCATTGAAAACTATCAAGATGTTACCTAAAAATTTGAAATAAAGGAGGTATTTTTTGAGATCAGCAAAGAGCCGAGGCTCTTTCAGCGGAAATCTCTTTATGTAGATACCCATGAATTTCAGTCCTATCCTGGGTCTAGAGTCTGTCCATAAACTATTTCACATGAAAGATAAAATAAGCTGTATCATTACATCAGGAAATTGCACTAGATTAAGATGGTGAATTAAAACATTTAATAAAAACAAAGGCAGGCTCTTCTTCATGTTTGCCAAAAGTGAGCAGAGAGCTGAGCAAATTGATTGGAAAATTCACCCAAAGTGATTGAAATATGAAAAAAAAAAAGGTATGAGAATGAGATCTCTTAATCCTAGAAAAGAAATTTAAAACTAACTACAGCTATTACTGATTTTAATTATATATCTTCAGTAAAAATTGCAGTTTGTTTTGTCTCCCCAGTGCCAGAGTCAAGATATATGCCAGCGCTTTATAAAAAAGAAATCTATGTGTGTCAGAACTTTGTGATGGCAAAATGTTCCAGACTCTGAAATAAGTTAACGGGATGAAAACCCTGGGTACTTTTCAAAGCAAAATAAATACCTGTCTGGACCTTGTCCTGGACAGAGAGTCGCAGTCTCCACAACCTTTGAGATTCCTTTTCATTTTCCCATAGTATAAGACTGTCTAAGTCTAAGGATTAATATTGCCACTTCTGCAAGCTCTCTTGACTTCAGACTTCTTTTTCTTTTTTCTTTAGTAAGGCAGAATCCAATCTAGGTAGCAAATGATTGCTTCAGGGCTTCAGTACTCTGAGATTTTTTTCCTTATTTCTTTGCAGTCTATCATAAGATATGTTATACTGCCTCACAGGAGGATGCTGTGCAAGTCACTGGGTGTTTCTGGAACAAATAAATCCTGCTGACTGTATTTGGTACTTTTGTGATTATTACCCTCATCTCCTATCATGTTTCCTCAGAGCGCGACTTCATGATAGACACACACAAGATATGATTAACAAATACGGGAAATGTTTAAATTTTAAAAATTATTGCAATTAAAGATGCGTTGCCATGAATCCCACTCAAAATACTTGCACTTGCTTCATACACATTTATCTCATCATTCTTGCTACTTTCTGAAGAAGTTCTGGAAAATCTCTTTCTTGGGTGTCTTTAGTTGTGCTGTCATGAGTAACTCAACCCCAAACATCTATTTTCTTGGTCATTTTGACTTTGAGAAAGCACTAGATCTGGTAAGATGGAAGAGGACAAGCTATAGTGTTTTTATTTGACAGAAACTGCTAAAAACATTTTGAATTGATTCAGAATGACACAGGTAGCCCCAAAAAGACACTCATGAATGAGAACTTGCAACTCTGCTTCAGCAAATCGCAAGAATGATGGCATGAGTGTGTGAGAATTTTGAAGGGTATTAATAGCAACGTGTCTTTTACTGTAATAATATTTTACATTTTTATTTAAACACTCACCATATGATTTGACCATGCCTATCAACTCTTACAGATGTGGGGTGACTGGGAGAAACAAGCAGCTAACCCAAAAATTCATAGATCCCCTGAGCAGGATGGGGTGAGTCGAGCCATCATGCCTTCCACGGGGAGTGTGCTGGGCACGGAGTCTCACTAGCTTTGTCAACACAAAGCAGTTTTCTAACATTTACTATCATTTCAACTTGAGTGAGAAAACTTAAGGAAATAACACACTCCATGGCCAAATATTTGGTCAATTTCTTAGACCACAATAGCTGCATAATCTATTTTCCAAACGAGGATCCTTCAGAGAATAAAAAGGTGCACAGGAGGCATCTACAGTGACCCTACATGAGTACAGGCAGAGCCTGGCCCAGGGAACCAGAAAGCATCGCCGCCCAGCTTGGAAGGAACAGACAAGAGCGGCTGCCCATGGAGTCGCAGTGACACAGCTTATGGTTCGTAGTCATTTACAGAAAAGAAACTAGTGGGAAGATACAGAATGACTGCGAGTTTTGTTTCTCCAAGTTCTCTAACTACATTTCTGTTTCGATATGATATACAGTGTTCTTAAATTTTAACTTCCTCATTGCATCCATTCCTTTTGTACAATCAAGACATTTGCTTTTATCTGAAAGGCTTTCATTTGAGAAAATTCAGTTCTAATGTCTTGTACAAACCACCATAAATGCAGGAGGATTAAACAACAGCAACTGCTGAAGACTTGCTGTCAGCACCGGGGGTTGACAGCACAGCTGGACAGAGCTGAGATTCTCTCACTCCATGGGCTTCCTCAAAGCTGCAGCCTGTTTGCCTCGGGTCCCAGCATCGACCCAAGGACCTCCCTCCTCACACAACTACGGGTGAATCCCAACATCTGGGGCCTCAATTGATCTGTTGGCCGAATCTGCATATTCAAGACCTCCACATGTGGCCCGGGCTTCCTCATAACATGAGGTCTGGGTCCCAAGGGCAAAATGTTCCAAGAAAAAGAGAGAAATAAGCAGCCTTTCCTTTACGGTCTAGTCTTAGGAGTCACACCTGACATCTTCACACTGGAGTACGACAGACACAAGGGACCCAGTTCCAAGGGGTAAGGACAAAGATGCCATCACCTGACAGAAAGTAAACAGATTGCTCTATAAAAAGAGCATGGGGTGAGCTGACAAAATAGGCACACTCCCCGAAAGATGCCCGAGACATGCAACAAGAAACAAAGAACCACTGGAAATGGCACACATCCGAAATCCACTGACTGATGAGTTGGGTATTCTCTTTGAATCAAATGAGGTAGGAAGATCACAAGTTTAAGCCCAGCCTGGATTGGTTAATGGTGTAGCAAGATCCTATCTTAAAATGTGAAAAGTTTCTTAAAGAGCTGAGGATGTAACTCAGTGCAAAGGCGCTGGGTGGGACCCTTCCCATAACCCCACCACACTCACATCTTGTAACTTTTTCATTCTTTCCGAGTGAGATTAACGTTGCTTTTCATTTATTTAAACAGTATAGGTATCAAATAGGATATACCACATTGCATGAGATCAAACTGTTTTTCAAAAAATACACAACTGGCTAGCTTGTTCCCTGGCGCTCTTCACTAAATTCTAGCCTTTTTTATCTCCATTAAGCTCCTACCATTGCCTGATAACTGTAACCCTCTTTCGTGTTCAGTCCTCTCTCTCTCTCTCTCTCTCTCTCTCTCTCTCTCTCTCTCTCTCTCTCTGCTGTTAACTTTTTATATTGGCTGAGTTTGCCTGTGTGCCTCAAAATATTAACCATTCTGTAACTGGTGTAACTTAAACTGTGCTTGGAATGGCAAGGGTTTAACCTTTGAAGAATAATCACTGAAAGTATGATCTTCCAAAGGAATCTCATGTGGATGTTCCATTCCAAATTTCACACCCAAAGTCCAGTTCAAAGGTCAGAGGACAGGCGTCTGGGGGAAGGAACAATTAATGGGAGAGAGGCTGCTGGCCCAACTCTGAAAAATGTCTTGGGACATCACGTCAAGGCAGGTGACTTGATGCCTGGGCCAGAGAAGACCTGAGACCGGGAGGGTGAGTCAGAAACCATGAGCACCAGTGGGTGAGGCTGAGAGAGAAAACATCTGCTATAAACACTTGCTCTGTAAACCCACGTCATTCTACTCAGTGCTGGAGGATATTTGAAGATAGTTTGAAAATTGTTGTTTTAAAGTCAACTGTTCTGCTTCGTAAATGGTGTCTAATTTAATTCAAATTGCTAATTGATTTAAATTTTCTAATGTATCCTTCTCAGTCTCAGCTTGGAAAGAAAATATTTAGAAATTAAGTCATAATGTATTTTCCTATAATTATTCCTTAGTGGTGACCCTGCCATCACAATGTAATCACCTGGTCAAAACTTTTCACTCTACCTCATCAATTTAAATAACTGTCTGGAAAACTTTTTTTCTTTTCTCATGGCTGTTTTTGAGGTAAAAATGTTTGTAGTTTTGTTTCTGAAGTAAGTAAAAAGGTTTATATGTATTATAGTCAGTATATAGTTGACAAGAAATTGGTTTAAAATTCTGCATCTACAGTTTCTGGTACATACATAGCTCATGCAATGTTCATACTTCATTGTGACCTACATTGCTTAAATAAGTAAAAAACTATATACATATATATATATATATATATATATATATATATATACATATATATATATTTAATATCGGTACTGGGGATCGAACTCACGACCATGCGCTTGCAAGGCAAGCGCTTGTGCCACTGAGCTAAATCCCCAGCCCTGTAAAAAACAATTATTAATCTTATTTGGAAAGAATGAAAAAGTTACAAGATGTGAAAATTCAAATTCAGCTGTTAGGTTCAATGTTGATCTTTTGGGGAAATTTGATTTGGTTCTTGTCCAGTTAGGTTTATGACCAGAATCATGGAGAGAATTGAGTTTGTGAACCAAGATGCCACTTTTGTGTGTAACCACAAGTAAGTTATTTAACTTTCCTGAGTTTCCCTTTTCTGATCTGCACAGTCAGAAGAGTAGACCCTGTGACGACAGATAAAGTTGTAACTGTGAGTGTGAGACATTAGTGTGATGTCCCAGCACGAATTACTTGAGAGTCAAAAGCAATCCAATCACATTCAACACATAAAATCTGAGGAATTTACTTTTGCAGTAATAGGCAAGAGTGACTGAAGTTTTTATGGTTCTCACTTTCATGCTATAAATCCAAAAGCTCAATCGCCCCGTCCATAAACACGTCCACATCAGATGATTTTGACACCAGACAGCTAAAGACCAGACTAACACAATAGCTCAAAATTTTATGGGAAAATGAATAGTTCTCTGTTGTAAGTTGCTCTTCTTTTACAAGGGAGGAACAAAGGAGATTTAAATGCTAGAAGAAGGGGCTTCTTTTGCAGAAGTCTGTTAAATACACGACAGCTGTGACTCTTGGACTTTCTATAAAGGAAAACGTGTTTTTAATAATTCTTTTCTAGTCCAGTCAGGCTGGCTGTGGAACATGAGCCACTCGACTGGTTCTGTTTTTCTGGAACTGGCTTCTGGTTATTCTCAAGCCGTTGAAGTCAACCTCTTTCTGTTCAGTACAATGAGTGATGCGCCCTTTGCCCTCAGCCTCACTCAGAGCCTTGAATCATTTCAGAGTCATCTGAAGAAACGCCCCTCCGCACCGACTCTGTCAGCTCTTCCAAGTGTTTCCTGTCTGGATTTCTTGGTTGTACTTAGCCTGCGGCAAAGAATAGTCAGATCATAATTTGTTTGGACTGAGGCCGCTAGAGGTCTGAGACAGGATACCGGAGATACCAGAGTGTTCTTTGTGCTTCTTCCAAAATGAGTCCATCTAGGCCAGCACGGAGGTAAGTAAGGATGCAACAAGAACGGAGACAAAGTGAAACAGGGAGAGGAAAAATGATGACGAATGAGTGTGTGAAAAGACTGGAAAATATGAATTGGTACTGAAGGGACTCCTCATTGGATTTCTGTGTCGAGAGACACCCCTTTCGTACTTCTCCTTAAGCTTAAACCCATTGTGGGCACGGATTATCCAGCGGGCCACAGGAGAAGCTCCTAAGCCTCGTTTGTCTGTGTGCTGCAGGCTCCAAATGA
This sequence comes from Hydrochoerus hydrochaeris, assembly GCA_004027455.1. Lineage (NCBI taxonomy): Eukaryota > Metazoa > Chordata > Mammalia > Rodentia > Hydrochaeridae > Hydrochoerus > Hydrochoerus hydrochaeris. The sequence goes on from PVLA01014183.1 coordinate 16,495, forward strand.
GTGAAGCGCACCCCGCTAGCCACCCCCTCCCATTACTCCTTTTATTTCACTTCATTTGTTTCCTCACACAACACTCTGTCTTCCTTCTGATGTTGCCTTTGATGGTACCAAAGATCATTGTATTCATGCTCACTCTGCTCCCCTGACCATGGGGCTATCAGAAAGTCTTTGATCTCCTGGCTCTTTATGCCCTTTTCCAGGCCGTGGGGAGCACTCATCCAACAAGAGTGCCTCCTTTGAGCCTCCTGCCTGCAATCGAGAGGGCTTAACTCCCTTCCTGCCTCCCTGGGCCATCTCTGCGTTCTCAGTGCTGCAGCCCCTGACTCATAAGGTTCCTCTCTGGATTGGCTTCTGTCATCCAACCAGACTTGACCACAGTCCAAGGTCTTTGGTTTCATAGCTCTCCAATCTGTTCTACACTAAGAATGTAATAAAAATGCTGTAATAAATCATGATTTGATTTGTGTCTACATGAATGCCCCACACAAATGGAAGAACCGTACAAATAGACGTTATTGCCTTTTTGTATATCAGAAAACTGAAACAAATGGTGGGTTTTTTTAACTTTGACTTTGCACAGTTGTTAAGGAAGCTTAGATATTATTCCAGGTCTTTCTGATTTCAAAATCTGTAATTTTTTTTTCAATTAAGCTATCCTGTCTTCTAATAATCCTAACCTCAATTTTTTACCCTCTTGATTTGTCAGTTTGTCTGTCTCAACTGTCTTTTTTGTCCGCCTAATCCCAGACTAGCGAGCTTTGCTGACAGGTGTCTGAGGCTAGGATATTTGAGTAGCTGCTGTGCAGTAGTTAGTGTGTTACAGTGAAGAGGTGCCGTGATGTCCTCAGAGTGCGCACACGCTGCCAGAAACAGGCAGGTGTGCCCATGGTTTTGGACCTGGCTGCTTAAGTAGTTTGCATTCAGTGAAGATAGGTAAAGGGTCGTTCCCATCCAGAAGATGAAGGGAGTTTTGAATGGTCATCTATGTGAAGAGTAAAGGCTGTAAGACTGGATGGGGGGAATTTGGGGAGCAGAGTAAAACAAAACAAATAAACAAAAACCAGTCAGTCCTTGGTTCAAGAGTGAAAGAAGGCGAAGGCGGTATTAAACAAACAAGCCCCAGTTACATTGGAGGCAGTGCTGAGAACTATAGTGCGGACCTTCATTTTACTCCTTTTTCTAGCAACAGTTTTGAGTGTCTTTCAGGAAGTGACCCTTTCATCACTATGTCCATAGGTGATCCCAGTCTAGTGACATACAGCTCTTTGGTGAGAGCTATCTCAGCAGAGACCCGCTCTTTCCAGCTGACTTCAGTGTGAAGTACAGCGCCAGTGTAACCATCAGGCTGAGCATCCAGCTAACACAGCAAAGACGGCACAGTGTAGGGGACCGTGAGGAAGTCAGAGTGCAGATGTGACCAGGTGAGCCTGAAATTAAGCTGTGCTTCAAACCAACCCTTTTCCAGGTCACTTTTCAGGTTCACGAACTATCAAAGTGTTCATCACCCTTATGCAGTTTGAACTGCATTTTCTGTTACCTGGAACTGAAATAGAATCAACAGAAAACATATAAGGTTAGATTGAGCCAGACCTGATGAATAGTATGTTATATCCAAAAAAAAAAAAAAATTCAGCAAAGAGGTTAATAGTTTTTACTTAAGGAAGATTGCCTGAACTTCAATTTGAAATTTGCCCTTATCATCTATGTATATCTGTTTTATCTATTATTATTTATTTAATTTTTTTCCTACCATAGGTTGGCAAATTGAAAATAATTATAGTTTTTCCTTTAAGTTTGTTATTAGGATTAAATGAGTTAAGCTCTTAGAATTATCTTGTGCTTATTTGTCAGATCAAGATAATCTGAGGATCCTGTGACCCCGGGCATTGGAGAAATGGAGCTAAGGATTACAGCAGAAAGAATGACAATTTATTCTTAGGAAAATGTAACAGTAGTAACAGTACTATACAGAAACCAAAGCAGGAGAAAAACTGGGTCCCAGGAGAGCAGGTGCCAAGGAGGAGTTATGAGAAGGACACAGAATGACTCTTCAAAATCTGAGATATGAATAGGAAGAGAAACACAGAAATATTTAAAAGGGAAAAGAAGATTTTAAGAAGTATGGTATGATTTATAAATTAAGCTTTGACCTGTACTTGGTGTTGTACACCTGTAATCTCAGCATTAGGGAGGCTGAAGCAGGAGGATTATAAGTCCAAAACCAGGCTGGACTACACGAAGAGTTCAAGGCCAGCCTGAAATACGTAGCAAAACCCTATCTCAAGAAATGAAGAAGAAGGAGGAAGAGGAGGAGGAGGAGAAGGAGGAGGGGAGGAGGAGGAGAGGAGGGAGAGGAGGAGGAAGAGGATAAGGAGGAGGAGAAGGAAGAGGAGAGAGGAGGAGGAGGAGGAAAAGAGGAAAAACAAAAACAAGAATGAAAACAAAAAGAACAAGAACAAAGAAAGCAGTAGGCATGGTCTCAGTGAGTGTGATCTTCCCGCAAACCTGGGCTGTGCAGAGCTGTAGCTTTTAGCTGGATTGCGTGCTCTCCAACAGCATCACTGGCGTATTAAGGAAGAGAGCATGGGGGAGTTTTACAGTTTTCCTTGTCTCAAGTATTTGAAGAATCCATTGGCTTTCATGATGAGAACTCTGTATCCTGTTTTCTAAAAGCAGAATTAAATAGCTTCCCTTTTCACCTGTAATGAAGTTCTGCAGTCAACTCAGGGTGAAGAACAGGAGGCATGCATGCAGGTGTGCTAGTGTGCAGGTGTGCATGTGCCCAAGTGCAGATGCATGTGCATGTGAATGACACACGTACCATACCTGTGACTGATTCCCAACCTCATTCCAACTTATGCCCATGTATGAAAGAGGAAGAAAAATCATCCACTTGACTTACCACAAATGGATAGATGCAGGAATTACAAGTAGATTAAAATATTTGAGAGACACTGGACCTCACAACATTTTCAAGCTATGTTCTGGCTGTATTTGAACATTAACATGAAACATTCATGATTTTAAAATTAATGAACCACTTTCACCAGTATTTCAAACTATACATGCAAAGATGTTCACTAGATAGGTATACATGTAGAGACTTATACAAGCGTAGAACTTCTCCTAAACAGTTTATGAGAATAGATTATATAATGCCTGATGAAATGAACAGCTACTTTGAAGAAAAAGAGACATTATGGTATCCATTGCTGATTCTGTATTGTCATGCTGTGAAATCCAGCAATACTATTATTCTTTGTTCAGAGTGATTTTAGTCTGTTTTGTTTTGTTTAATTTCAACATACGTGAAGGTATGGACAGCTATTTTGAAGAGAATGAGAGACATTATGGTGGCCATTGTTGACTTCCCTATTTTCTGGTTTTGAAGACCTAAAATGCCTTCATCATTTTGTTCTGATCAGCTTAATACTATTTTGTTTTGTATGAATTCATTTAGTGTGAAGATATGGACAACTATTTAGAAGAAAACAAGAGATATTATGGTAGCCAGTGATGAGCTCCTATTGTCTTGCTTTGAAATCTGGGTCATTTACATTGTTTTCTTCTGATCTGCTTTGTTCTGTTTTGTTATATTTAGTTTTACCCTCTTTAAAATAAAATTAAAAAGAAAATACTATGCACTGGTAAGCAATCTAATTGCCCACCAATAAGGGAATGGTTAAATTAATTAGGGCACAACATGTACCTTTAGATGTTTAAGTGTGCTGCAAATATACATCAGCTTCAGAGTTAATTTTTTTAGTACTACTAGAGGTTGAAGCCAGTGTCACTGTTCACAACCATGGTGGTTCAGAGGATGAGAGATTACTCTGAATCCTTGTCCAGTTTTGACTCCAAGAGCCCAGACGGACTGCTTTTACCCATGACCCCACAGCATGAGATCAAGAAAAATCAGCCCTGATCTGAAGCTTCTGTGACTTTCTATTGATAGAAACAGAAACCAAAACTAAAGGACCAAAGAAGGACATCTGTTCAGGCATTTGGAGTAGAAGAAAGGATGATCTGCTGCATGACCTACCTTACAGCTAATCTAAGTAACTCATCAGAGTATGGGGAGTATGAATGCCAAAGCATACATTCCTTAGAGCAATATGTTTCAATCCTACTTAGATTGTTATCCCATAGGGTATTCTATACTCTTTAACCATGCATCCCAAGAGGTTTGGGCTGTGGCTCCAAAGGTCCTTGCATCTGCATATCTGTTACAGCTTGTGTCTAGATGTCCCCCCAAAGCCTCATGCAGCCATAGACTTTTTTCAGAGGTGGCCAGATCTAGAGGGTGTGTTTCATTTGTAGTGCAATGCTGGGATTAAGGGTGGTGATTGCTGAATCAGTCCACTGATTGGACTGGCACTGACCTAATCCTGGTAGACTGGATATGATATAAGGGACAGAATGAGGCTTATCTTCCCCTTCACTCTTGCTGTTTTGCTGTCTATTCCACCATGAATGGTTTTCTTTCTGCCATGTGCCACCCTGCCTTGCAGCCAGACAGCTATGGACTGAAACCTCCACAAACTGTGAGCTAAACAAACCTCTCTCCATTTAACTCTGGGTGTTGGGTGTTTTGCCTCAGCAATGAGAAAAGTAACAGAGACAACATCTATCTCATATATACCTCTGGCCAATACCCCCACAACCCAGGACCTTGACCAAGCTAAACATACTAACATTTGCACATTTAAAATCATACTTTTCTGTAGAAGTAGCAGAAAAGTTTCATAAATGTTCCTAGTGTTTGTGCATTTGTATAACACCTAAGTGGGCAGCAACAGGATAACTTCTTCATCAAGATTGGGAAAAAGCAATGCACTTATTATTGGCACAAGAAGTTTATATTAGAAATGAAACCTGAATCTACATGATAAATAAAAGCAGATCATTTATAAGGGCACTTTAAATTAAAAATATAATTAAATTGGTGTGACACAACTTTGGGGGAAAATAGTCAATAAATTGATTTAATGCCAGCAAGTGTTCTTTTAATCACACAGGTGTTGCAATGTGACTATATGAAAAAATAATGGACATATAGTGAATAGTAGTTTTTTTGTTCCTATTCAAAAGGAATTCTTCCTATATTTTGAGAAATTTATCACATGAATCTTTGTTCCCTCCTAAGCAAAAAAAAAAAAAAAAGGAGATATCAGGTTGTCGGGTTTACAAATACATATGTAGTTCCCAGTTAAATTTAAATTTCGCATAAAGAGTAATTTTTTCTGTATTTTTCATATAAGTGTGTCTCAAGTGAATATATCTCAAATTTTGGAAATATCAGGTGTTTTGTGTCTTATTCTACAACCCTGAAGAGCCAGATGTTGGCTTTTCCAATCTCCTGGGACCATAGGATGTGACAGAGGATGGATGTATGACCTAGGATGACCCATCAGCATCACAGATTCAGACTTGGAACAGAAGAAGCAAGAAAAGTAACAGCAGCATCAGCCCTGGGTTTCCATGGCAATGACGATGCTCACATCACAGGGGTGACGGTGGTGAAAGCTTTGGTACCGTGTCCAGCAGCAGCTGCAGTGCCTTCTCCAGACTGAGCCTATGATGGAATCTGGTGCTTAGCCTTTTTTGCTTCCTGCCCCATTTTCAGTTCAGCCCTGTAGAATTCTTGATGGTTCTTTAAAATAAGCCAACATCTTTTCAATAAACTTTCGCTCTGTCTAAATTGTCCCAAATCATTTATATTTTTTTCCTCTATTAAAACCCTCTTAGTGCCAAAAGAAGGAGGTTTGGGGAAGCAAGAATCTGAACATTCAAACATCATTCCCAAGCATCCTCTCAAAAGAAAATCTTCACTCTTTCTAGAGATGCAGAGAGTTAAAAACACAGCCTCTGGTGTAACATTCCCTGGGATCCATAGCCCAGCTGTGCCGCTTACTACTTATGAGACCTTCAATAAGTTACGTAACATGTTTCACCTCTGCAAGTTTCCATTTCCACATCTGTAAAATGAACATGCTGATAATATGTCATAGCATTTCTCTGAGTTTCAAATCAGTTACTATTTAAAAGTGGGGCTGATATGCAGAAAGCACTATGCACATACTCTAAAGGAAACAAAACAAACATTCATCCTTTACAATCCCAAGCTGTGTTCAGAGCTAATGCAGACCCTTGTGATTGTAATACTTTCCTCAGTGCTAGACAAGAGCTGCAGAGTCTTCGAGGTGTTGTGAGCCATTCCATCAGATCAGGACAAGCAAACGCTTTTTAATGTCAGTGTGCAGACAGCCAGCCTTGTGACAGTTTGCTTCTAGAATACAGGCATACTTGTGGATTTGGTTAACCTAGTTTGGAAGTGAAATAGATGAGATCTAGAAGAAGCTACTTAAGTCTTTATATCACAAAATATCATCACCAGCAGCAGCAGCACCCCAGTTTGTTAAAGTCTTACAGGGTTCACTACTCACAGGCTGGGCAGAAATGTACACACAGAGAGACCAGGGAGCTGAGACACCATTGTAGGTCAATATTACCATGGGGAATTTGATCTATTGGTATTACACATCCTGGAATAACATCACACAGGATTTGGAAGATTTATAGGGTGACTGGTGAGAAGGAAGGTGACAACAAACCCTGATGGAAAGAGACAGAGGTGAAAGTATGAGGTTGAGAAAGAAAAGGAGAAATCAGCACATCAGAGGTGTGGGTGGAATGGGGGAGATGGGGTGTGAGACATTTTCAACTGACTCATTATTTTCCCTCTGCTCATTGAACAAACGTTTATTAAATGCCTCCTCTATACGAGACATAATTTCATCTGAAATTTGTTCTGAGAGGAAAACAGTGATGTCAAACTATAAAAACATAGCAGGAGTGAGATCCAGGCAGTACAGATCTCTTTCCATTCTCTCCACCCATGGACCACAGTGGTGGAGATTAAAGTAGAACCAGAGGAGCCATAGAAAAAGACGGCACTGACACCAAACCCAGAACACACATCAGGCAAAGAGATAGCATCCTTATTATTAGCAGTTAGTTCCAAAGACAATTTGAAGAAAACTCTAAATATAGTTTACATAAATATTTGGATAAGAAGCTTGGTATCTGGGTGAGCTCCAGAGGGCATAGTCAAAGCAATGGAACAAAGCTACTAAACAAGACTCTGTCGATCGCTTTTCTATCTCCATTACAAATACCTACAGTGATCAACTTATAAAGACATGGGGTTAATTTTGGCTCATAGTTTTGCATGGTTCAGTTCATGAATTGGTGGATTTACTGCTTTCGAATCTGTGGTGTGCTGAACACTGGGAGGCAGGCAGTGAAGCAAAGCTGTTCACCTCATGATTGTGAAGCAAAAGAGAAAGAGACCAAGATTACACCCTCCCCTCCAAGGGACCACCACCATTACCTAAAGACCTCCCACTAGACTCCACCCCTTCAAGAATCCACCACCTCCCAAAATACCTGAAGACCAATCGCTTAACACAGCAGCAGCCTTTGGGGTTCATTTAAGAACTAAACTATAGCAGTCTCCATAATCTTACTACAATGTCCAGGTCTGAAGACATATGAAGTGTTTTACTGTGTAATTTGCTCAAAGCCTCCATTTCTGTTAATAGTTGAATGTTAGTGGTGGTATGACATGAATTATTTACAGTATTTTTATTTTCTTCAGCAGAAAAGGGACTCGTGGTTGTGTATGTGTATACCATGTTATGTTTTACTTGAAGACTTTCACGGACCTTCAAACCATTTATTTAGTTTAGTTGGTGTTCTGTAATACAAGCCTCCTACCAAACAGTGAATAAAGCAATCTACACACACGTGATTCGTGGTCCAAAGTGCCTTTGAAGTGTAAGTTGGGAAGTCCCCTATCATTGAGAAAAGTGATCACAAAAAGTTCTCTTAACAACCTGCACATTTTCAGAAGAATCTAACATCAGTAAGAACAGTCAGAAGATGAACTTGCTTTCCAGAAATGAAGACATTACTGTGTCAGATCAAAACTGACAAGGAATATTTTGGTACCTATCACATGCCAAACACGTTTTTTAAGAGTCTCCCATTATATAACTTTAATTCTCATAAAAACATTGTGCATGTGCTAATTTCATACTCACACAAAAAACCTGGAAAATGCACATTCTTTGGGTTAGTAAAAATATCATGAAGCTAGGATAGCCTTCTCGTTTTAATGATAGAAACTCTGAATATCCAATATGAAACTGATTTCTACTTCAGTCTGGTTTATTTCCACTTCATCATATAACTTCTATTCCAAGCCAGAACTAGTTTGTTGTGATTATATTTGTCTACTCTACCCCACGGAATCATGTTCCCGTGAAACGACAACTTTTTTCTTATCAATGAGCAAACAAAAAACTGTATTTCAGTTTTACTATAAGAATTGTACTGTTACTACAAGAATTATAAGGTGAAATTGCCAGGACACACCTTTCTAATGAATGGAATTCTTCCTCTTCCTCCTAGTCTGTGTGTGTGTGTGTGTGTGTGTGTGGAATTGAACCCAAGACCTTGCACATGCTAGGCAGATGCTTAAGCTGCTGAGATATACCCCTGGTTTCCTCCTCCTTCTCCTCCTTCTTCTCCTTCTCCTTCTCCTCCTCCTCCTCTTTCTCCTTCTCCTCCTTTTCTTTCTTCTTTCTCCCTCCCTCCAGTTATACATATAGATACATATTTTTAAAAGTTATATACATATGTGCATGTATGTGCATGTATCTATATATCTATATCCATGTATATGGTGTGCATGAAATCATGGCTCTGTGTTGGGCTGCTTCCAATAAGACTTCAGTGAGCGTTTCCTGCATGTAAACCATGGGAGTGTGTACTGCACAACCATCTCCTGTACAGCACCCAGCAACTGTACAGGCAAAATACTATCTCACAAGGTTTACACTAAGTTTAAATCCCTTACTCAAAATCACAGGCTCAAACATAAAGCAAATACTAAAGTTGGGTAGGAAGTTGGATTCTTTTTAATGTAAACCTATGCTCTTTTTATCTTATGATAAAAATGTCAAAGTAGATTATTTTAAGGTATGTTGGTATTTAATATTGGTATTGAAAAATATTTTAAATATCAGATGCGTGACATTTTTGTATTTTAACAATTTTGACTTGCCTGGTAGTTTACCCATGATTTTGAACAAAAAAATGGTAGTAACATTCCATTGTATTTTATTTCATTTCTTTTTGGTGCTGGGGATTGAACCCAGGGTCTCCTGCCTGTTAGGCAAGTACTCTACCACTGTGCCAAGTAATAATTTCCATAAAAAAGTAAATAAATAAATCAGTGTAAGGGAGAGGGAATAACTGAGAAGGGGATGACTTTATTTATTGTGGTCACACAGGCCACTCCGCTAAGGCGATGTTTATGCAGAGACCTGAAGAAATCCAGGCGCTTATGAGAAAAGAAAGCTCCAAGCAGAGAAAAGAGGAAGCCTCAGTGTCCTGGGGCTGACCTGCTGTGGTAAGGCTCTGCGCACTGAGCAGTTCAGTGCAACAGAAATGTGTTCTTTCAGTGTTTTAAAGGCAAGAAATTCCAAGGCAGGGCGCGAGCAGGGCCAGGCTCCCCAGAAGCCTCGAAAGACGGGATCCCCACACCCACCCCACTCCTGCCTGCCTCCACCTCCACTCGCAACGCTCTCCCCTCTCCCGCCTCACTCTCTCCTTTCCTCCTCGGATGAGGGACCGACCTAGGACTTGGGGCACACTTTAAACCCAGGATGGCTTCCTGTCGCCATCCTTGACCGATTACATTTACAAAGCCCCTGTTTCTGGCTGCGCTGAGGTTCTGGGTGGATGTGATTCGGCACCATCCGTGCCTCTTCCCGGAGAAGATAGCAGCTGGGGAGGACTCCCGGGTGGCCCGGAGTTGGAGGCAGGGAGGCAGCAGGTGGTGTCCCAGTGCAGGCGGCTCCTGGGGGCCAGTGAGGGCCCTGTGGTCTATGGAAGGGGCTTGGGCTTTCTGCAGATGAGGAGGCACGTGCCTGCTACTCAGAAGGCTGAGGCAGGCTGAACCCAGGAATTCAAGGCCAGCCTGGGCAACCTATTGCGTATGATAGCGCAGACTTATAATACTGGTTGCTTGAGAAGGCTGAGGCAGAAAGGTCACAGTTTCAACTTTATTCTGGGCAGCTCATGGATTTAGCAAGACCTTATCTCAACAAAATAAATAAATAAATAAATAAATAAATAAATAAATAATAAAAAAGGGCTGTGGGTCGATCCCCCATAACCACCCCAAAAGAAAATGAAAACAAAAATAAAATAATCATATCAGAGCATATTACATGCATATATGAAAATGTCACTATAAAGTCCAAAATTCTGTATAATTATTATGCAGCACTAAAAAAAGAAGAAAACATGTCAATATTTAAAATAAAAGATCAGAATTTTTAAAAAATAGAAATTCTGGAAACCAAAATAAATACAGTCCCTGCAATTTTAACTCAGTGGTAGTGTGACAAGATCCGGCTATTTTTCCTGAAAAAAATTGTCAACCTTGGACCCATGTATTAAAGCTAATATTCGAAGGCCCCAGAAAATGGTCCCAGAAACCTGAGCTGCAGAGATGTCACTGACCCGCGGAATGTTCCCTTCTCGGAACCCCTGCACCTCCACCCCCAGCTAGTGCAGTGGCCCCCCAGGCCTGAGGGGGCAGGAGACGGGGTTCAGAGGGGTCCACGGGAAGGCACCGTGGCCAGCAAGGGCGAGGCCCCTGTGTGAGTGGACAGCTGGCGCTGTGTCAAGGCTGAATTCACGGGGACTGGGGAGGTCAAGACATCAAGATCCTCGGGCACCGCAGTCACCTCCAGGCATGCTGACGCCACCGACCGACAGCAGCAGAAATACTACTGGAAGAAAAACAGTCCCAGCTGTAAAATCTGTTTCGAGATGAAAGACGATGGTAAGGAATTGTATAAACATGTAAAATAATGTGAAAGGTAGAGTCCTGGCATGGAGTCAGGGAGAGGCGCACGGTTAAGGAGCGAGAGCGTGATGCTTATTCATCTCCTCCATCGGGGCGCAAGGTGCCTGGCGCAGAGCTCTGGGGACCCCTGCCAAGGTGACACGAAGCCGAATTGAGGCTCCAAAGCGTGACAACGCCTACCGCGGCACCCGCTTGTACACAGGGATTCCCATGGCGTCGACTGGCAGTAGCTCTGACTTTGTCACCAATGAAGTTTACACAGGTCTTCAGCTGGGTTACATTTGTTGCAGAAATCTTGAGAGTTCCTTTGGACTGATTGGTGCTTCAAATGCAGGATGGTTGTCAGAGGAACGAGGAGATGTTGAAAATTTCCATCCCGATTTCTGCATCCCCCGTCTTTTTATGTTTTAAGAGTTCTGTTCCATCCCGAGAATCAGCCGTGCTGGGACTGGGAGAAACACAAGAAGCCAAAGAGCCAGCTTTTCTGGTGAGCGGCGCAACCTGTGCAGGGCCCAGGAATAAAATTCAGCACCTCCCGTGAGCCTAGCAGCGCGCGGCTGAGAATCACCGTATCTCCCTCTCCCCCATGAGCAACTGGCTGGTTCGGGGGTCAGATGGAATTAATAACAACTGAGGTACAACACGCAACTGAATGCTCATGTTCTTTGGCTGACTTTGCAGGCCTGCGGCCGGCGGTCTGAGCGTCTACAGGGAGATAACAGTGTGCAATACAGCAGATACGGGGGATTTCCTTCTACCGTGTTTTAGAAATACAGTATTTCAATATTTCATGTTTTGTTTTGTTGATTACTTGTTTTGCTTCGTTTGATGTTCCGTTTTCAGTGGTTTTATTCTGATTTGCTTTGGTTTGATTTTGCTATACCTGATGGAATGGGCAGCTAGTGTGAAGATGGCAAGACACACTATGGTAGCCGCTGTTGATTTCCTGTTATCCTGCTTCGAAGTTCTGTACCAGTTTCACTGCTTTGTTTTGATTGTGTTTATTCTGTTTTGTTTTGTTGGGTTACATTATCTTTAAAATAAAATTTAAATTTTTAAAAAATTTTTTTAAAAAAGAATTCTATTTCAACACAATCTATTTCATTTGTAATATTACACACATTACTTTAGGTCCTTAAAAACCTTAGTTTGAGAAGCTTCGTCAGGCTTTTAAAGTGGTCCATAGCACAAAAGGTGATCAGTAACCTCTCACTAGGTGCTGGGCATGGAGTGATAAAACATGACATTTGAAGTTCAATTTGAAATGATACAGAAAATAACAACTTTTAAAAAGTTTACAATTAGAAAAATAAAAGATGTCCATGCCTGATTTATAGTGCATAAAGATATGTATGTCTTCGTTTTATGTTAGTATTTTCTATTGGAATTCTTTGGAATTCTGTGTTGAATTAAGTTTGTCTGTCATGCTGATTAATTTCACTTGTCAACCTGACCAGGCAGAACTGCTCAGTGAGCCTGTGAAACATTATTTCTAGTTGCAAATGTGAGGGACAGTGCGTTCCTGTCCAGCCTCTGGAACTCAGAGAACATCGTCTCAAAAAAAAAAACATTTTAACAACGACTTACGGTTCTGCACTAGACTCTCATTTCCTTGAAGATGGTAGTCACGCTTCTTTATGTCTGTACCTATTGATAGAACCCGAGGAATCTGCAAAAATTTGATAGAATGAAAGTGCGTGCAGAGCTAGTCGCATGCAAGTCGACGCCATGGGAATCCTGTGTACAAGCAGGTGCCGCGGTAGGCGTTGTCATGCTTTGGCGCCTCACTTTGGCTTCGTGTCACCTTGGCAGGGGTCCCCAGTAGTATATATACCTAACAATGTCTTAGCACATGCTTGACAATCTACCAACTCCAGTTTTTTGTTTAAAAATATTCAAATTGGTCTCTGCCTTCACAGAAGCTGAAAGCTGCAGAGAGAAGATACAATGATGATTAAACTAGACAAAAATATAAAGGATGGCTTCCACCTTGCAAATGGTTGGTTTTTGAAATATGTAATTGTCATGCCACAGTCCTCCTGTGCTTTAGAGCATTAAAACTACACCCAAGGATTTAGGTATACAAGGACCTCACCTCAATCAACTCAGTCATATATGGGAAACCCACATCTTTTAATGGCGAGAAGTTGAAAGCTTTCCCTCTAAGATCAGGAACCAAACAAGGCTGACAGCTTTTATTGCTTCTTCTCAACATAGTACTTAAAATTCTAGCCAAACCAACTGTTACAAGCAACTGAGTACATAGAAATATTATAGGCAGCCAGACAGGGTTACTAGGTCCTGGAAGGAGCCAGGGCAGAAGGCCAGATACTTGCAACTGTGGGAGAGACAGACACCTTCTGCTGTGGACCAGGCCTCAAGACAAAAGATCAAGCAAATACACACACATCCTAAGGACTGATATTCTAAATAGTTCCCTGTCACCCTGAGGAAGCCAGGAGTCACCATCCTGACCCCCTAGGGAAGAGTCACTACTCTTTAAACATGTCCACTTGCTATGTGACTCGCTTCCCCTTTTGTCCCTAGTTTAGTCAATTTTACCTGAGCAATTCATCTTATTGGTTGACTATAGTTCTGTCCCATCTCATGCCCACCTGCCTTGGGAGTTCCCATGGTTTCCCCACCTTAGACCTGCCCCACTTTGTGGTTTTACTCTATAAAAGTCCCTAGAAAAGACAGTCTTTGGCAACATGCTGGAGACCTTTCTGTCTCTCTCCAGACAGAAGCTTTCTTCCTCTCAATAAATATACCCTGCTCTTAACCTCCATTGTTCCTAAAATCCACTCTTTGATTTTAGAGGACTTGAACTTGTGTCCCAGTCATCTAGTAGGTTGGGAGTTTCATTCCCCGGTAGAACAACTGCACAAGAAAAACTAACCCAAATCATCCCAATTAGAAAAAAGTAAGGAGACGCTGAAAATGGCCCATTGATAGGTAACACAGTAGAAAGCCTCTCTGAGAAAAACAATTCAGACGCTGGAATTTAACATTGTGGAGAAGACCAGACAAAAGGAGAGGAAATCTCATGACCCAGGAAGAAAATGAAGAAAAAGAAAAAAAAATTTAAAAAAAGAAGAAGCATGGATGGAGGGCTGGAGCTGGGAAACGCTCCTGTCGCTGTACTGGGCATGACTTAGAGTTGGGTGACTCACGAGCTGAGGTCACGGCCCTACCGAGAGTGGGGGGTTGCTGAGCCTGAGACCCTTGGTGGGAGGGGGCGTTGCAACAGTGAGTGGAAATGGAGAACCAAGCTGTATAGACTTTGGTAAGTGCTGAGAACTGGGTTCCCCGGAGCAGGATAAATGGCTAGACAACATATTGGATTTGGGCAGAACAGGCTTGAATCAACAACTGAGGTGGCATCAGTTGGTGGCTCCTGGCCCAAAGTGAATTGGTGGGATCTGCTTGGCTGGGTCATGCCCCTGGTCGGGACCCAATAGCCAGGGATGAGGCTGTCCTGAACCTGTGACATCTGCAGGGCACGGACTAGTGTGCTGAAGATACTCACTGGCCTAGAGGGGAGGGACTGGCCCACATCGCCCCTGTTTGTGCCTCATAGATCAACAACAGGCTGGAGAGAACAGCGGTCCCCCAGCCAGTTTGCTTCAGAAAAACTGTAAGCAATTCGAAAGGGTCCTGAGACCTCTACCATTTGCCTGTCTGAAAGAAACCAGAAACATGATAAGACAAAGAAACAGCAAAAAGCCTCCAACTGCTGACCCAGGGAGTATAAGTCCAGGAGAGGTGAATGCAGAGAGGATCAAGGGCAGCAAACATGCAATATCAGACACGGTCTCTTCAGGAATAAAGAAATACTTCCATGACCTCATCGACGAATTCAAATATGAAATTCTAACTCAGGTGAAGCAAGATATAAGAAGATTAATAAAAGAAATGCTGGGCACTCCTCAAGAAGACACAAATGGAAAAATGGAGGAAACCAGAGAAAGAAGAGAAGCCTTTGATGAAGAATATAAACAAAATCTAGAATACATGAAACAGATCCAAAGAGAGTATCAGGAAATTAAAAACTCCATTGAAAGATGGCAAAACTGCTTTACAGAAACTAAAGACATACTTTCAAAACTTAAAGATAGATTTGCAATATATGATCGTGAAAGGAAGGATCTCTTAAAAATAACAAGGAACCAGGAAGTAACAATACAAAGGCTAGAAGACAACAAGAGGATTTATAACCTAAGAATAAAAAATGTGAATGAAGAAGCAGGGACAAATACAAATGAAATAAAAAGGCTATTCACAGAAATAATTAAGGAAAACTTCCCAAGCATAGGAAACAGAACTGATGTTCAGATATATGAGGCATACAGAACCCCAGCCACCTACAACCAAAACAGATCTTCACCCAGATATATAATAATCCCCATTTCTGCACCCCAGAAATCCATCACAAGAA
>PVLA01014184.1:0-32148 GCA_004027455.1 Hydrochoerus hydrochaeris
ACCACACCCACACCCACACACCACACACACCACACACCACACACCACACACACATACCACACACACACATTAGATTATGGGGGAATGTTCATCATTTTCTATTTATTCTCATGATATTTGAAATTTTAGCAGGAAGGTAAATTACTCTTGTGATCAGAAATTAAGATTTTAAAATGAAAGAAGCACACTTTTGCACAGGGCAGCCAGACATTAGTTCATAATGGCTCCTCCCACCGCCTCACCCTTGGGCCACAGGGGATTTGGTGGTTGTCAACCTACCCTCTCTAATTTGAGCATGTTTCATGGATGACCTTTATCCTTCGCACCCACACTTCCTGAATATCAGCTGTTTACCAGACACCATGCTAGGTGCCAGGGTGTCAAGGTGTTCTCCGGCCACCTGCAGCTGTTTGGAATTCACTGTTGGACAGGCATGCCATTCAGAAAGGGATAGAGCAGCAGACATCAAGGGCACTGACCTGTCCCTAACTTCTCAGCCACCTGGAAACAGTGAGCCATCCAGGTATCTGTAACGATTGGACAAACATCTGTTGAGAGTCCGTGGTGCCTGCGCCTCAGCCAGTAAGGACTTTGACTGTCCCCCTTCTGTGGTCCCGCCTCCCTCCCACCCCTGGCTACCTCTCCTGCTGCCTCCCATTCTCTGTATTCAGCCTTCGGTTTTGCTCTGGTGGCTCTCACTGAACTTCAGATCTTACCAGGGCATCCCGGTGTCTTTTTCTCCTTCACCAATCCCTTGTAGAATCCAAGCCAGCCTGACTGTCTCCAGCTGTCTACCCCTTCCCCTTCCTAACCCTGTCTCAGGACCTCCTCCCACGATGCCCTGATCAAATCCAGTGGGCTTGGCCTCGGCATTGTGGACTTGGGCTCCCCTTGGATCCAGTCCTACACTGATGGACCAGGGACATAAATAATAAGGAAATCAGAAGACCTCATCTTCAAGTTCTCTCCCTATGGTGAATGAACTGTACAACCAGGAATGGTTTGAGTCCCCTCTCTGAGCCTTTGCTTATTCTTCTGTTAAATTAGAACATGGAATGAAAAAGAAAATAATTTTATCATTCTAGTACCTAAAAAATGTTCCAAGCCCTGGACACCTATACAAGGTGATATTTATGATTATTATTTATTTATTTTTGCTTTTTTTTTTGAGACAGGTTCTTACCATGCAGTTCAGGCTGGCCTTGAGTTCACTTTGTAGCCCAGGCTGGTCTCGAACTCACAACAATCCTCCTGCCTCAGTCTCCCGAGTGCTGGGATTACAGGCATGAGCCACCATGCCTGGCTATGTCATTGTTTCAGAGAAGCTAAACTTCTTTCTCTAGATCACAAACTTCTAAGTAGCATAAGTGGGATTCAATCAAGGGTATTCATACACCACGCCCTTGAACTTTCAAACTATAGAAGATGGTTATGAGAATCAGAAAATAAATAAGGGAACTGTGCCTATGAAACCCTGGTGTGCTCCACAAAATGAGGAATGTTATTACATATTTTAAATAATGAAAAACAAACAGGGCTGTTCTAGCGCAATCTTAGGTAGTACACACTGCGTGTTCCTCCTCCTCCTAACTCCTTCCATTCCGCATTCTGGCAATATTCATCTAACATTCAGAGTTAAAACAGAGGTCTCTCCACTCCTAAAATGCTCTTGTAATTATGTTTCTATTATTCCACACACTGTGCTCTCAGAAAGCCACGCTCCATGCATCTTTCCTTGGCATCTGTGTCCTAGTTTATCTTCTCCCCACACCCTGCTTGCTCTGAGCCTTCTAATGAAAGCAAAGGTTAAATGTTTGTAGACTCACTCAACACCCACAACATTAAAACAATTGGATGGGAAATAATCTGCTCTTGACATGCGGGGGGGAGGCGCGCTGCACGCCCATTAGAGTTAATGGGAGTCACAGCCAAATCAAGGTGAAGCCTCCACTCCCAAGGGCACCATGGCGAGAAGAACAGGGAGGTTTAAATTGGAAAGTCCCCTCGCAGAGCTGCATCCCGGAGTCCAGGAATCTAAGTCTCAGACTTTGTGAAAGTTGCATATCTTTGAGAACCGCTCCCAAGGCCTGGACTCAGACCGAAGTAACTCTATAACCTTGAGAAAATTACTGACACCAATGAGACCTCAGTTTATTCATCTGCAGAAAGGACAAAAGAAGAGTGTAGAATGAATCTGATGATGATAGATTCTACTGGTAAGCCAAATGGTATTAATCACACAGAATACAGCACACGCAAATAAGTGTACAGATAAATTAGCCAGATTCATTGCTTTCTTCTTCATCATCATCGTCTTCATCATGGCAATTAGCAGTAACTGCATCACTTTGGAAGACCAAGGAATATCTTGGGTACTGAATTTGTTTTCAAGTCAAATGGTTTCCTGGAACACTAGCATCACAAATCGTTAAGACCAAAATCATGATCACCTAGATCCAACTCCATAGCTAGGGTGTTCCCACATGGTCTGTTCATCCTCCCAAAGGCTCTGAAACACACACACTGTCTTCATGTCAACTAAAATCAGAGACCTGGCCCTGTGTCAGGTCGGACAACATTTACCACGTTTGATACACAAGTGGCAAGGTCAGGGTTTTACAAAGCTCTCTGTAAGCTACATCCATAAACACACGACCAGCCGTTCTCCATTTGTCCCCCTGGTCCCCCTGCTTGACTGTAAGGACCATCAAGCTTTCAGAAAAGAGGGAACCCACAAGCCTAACACCTTGGACCTTACCCCCACCACTTTACAAGGCATTGTTCCCCAGAATGTCATACAAGACATTGAAAGCATCGGTACAACCAATCAGCTTGAAAACTCGGGTTAGATCCAAACTGTCCTCTGAAGCAGGGATCATCCAGCTTCAAAGCGTCAAGTCCAAACCATCAACACAGGGAAAGCAGTAAGTCTCAGCTCTTGGAAAAGATAACTCAAGTACAATAGAAAAATATAAGACATTCTAAGATAACAAAAGGCTTTCAGATATATCTGAAAATAAGGAGGTAACTATAAAACCAACCAACCCACAGAGGAACCTGAGGCAGGACAGAGATACCTGAAGTTCCCCCTGATGTCAGGCTCTACTTTGTCCGTGGGGTCCACGGGTGCCTTATCCTAATTCTGTTTAAAGTTTCCTTCCCCGTGCTTTCTTAGGATAAAATAGCCAAGGCTTAAAGGCATACCTTCAATCTTCTTGTTAAATGCTGTAGGAAGCTGATTCTTTGTTGCCATAGAAGATCTATTAAAGAAAAATTACTACTCATGTCACTCGCCCAAGAACAGCAAAGCGGACTTTATGTAAGGCCATTACTACAGGCATAGGACTGACACAATGGGATTAGCAGGAGGGGAAACAGATTAGACTCAACTGTGGACAAACCACAGACGGGCAAGAATTTATATCCAAGGAGCAGGTTAGATGGAAAATGGCTGAGAGGGAACCACAAGGGATAAGGAACTATTCTGGATAAACCAACCTATGAGAATTTTTGCTGAAGACTGGCCAGAGTGATCAGCCATCCATTTGTGGGACGGGGTGCGCTCCATCCATTTGTGGGGTGGGGTGCACTATCAGAGATGATCACATACTGAGGGAGTTCAGTTAACTGACTTAGCAGGGTTCTTCTGAAATTGGACAAGACAGAAATGAACATGGAAGCCCAAATCTCAAGCCAAGTTGAAAAAGTCAAGTTATCAGAAGTAAAGTCTGTTCAGAGAGGGCATCTCGGTCAAATCTCCTACACGTAAGAGAAAAGTAGACAGTGTGCAGTGTGAAATAAAGATAACACAATTGGGCAACCAACCACAAAAACCCAACAGCCCAGCCCCATGGTAAAACAAGGGAGCAGCAGTCATTGTGCCGTTGGGAGGAGAGTCTCTGTACCTGCAGTTTGGCTCTTCTCCCTTTCTTGTTTCTGTCAACTTCCCTTCTTTCCCAACTTTCCCACTGCTATTGTTTATGGGAGCAGGGTGCCTTTGGTTTGAAGTGACAACCAAAACATGCAATACTTTATCCAGGCTGAATCTGGGTACCATGAACTTCAACTGCCAACAAAGAACTAATTCCACCTGAAACTAAGATATAACATGCTTAAGCCCAGGAACACTCTCTGGCCACGGTATTGGTGGGCTCTGATTTCCACTGAATCGTTTAGCCAAGGCTGCTTCCGTAGTCCTCGCTACCATGCTCAGAGAGGTTGCTATCATTTCCGATGCTCCCGTAAGGGACCCGAGGCAGGAGGGGCTGAATGAAGTGCTCCCCGCCAGATAACACTTACATAGCAGAGCTGGAATCAAATCCAGAGCGCCTAGTTCCCATCCAAGATTCTTCATCCTCCACCACCGTATTTTCCCACCCAGATACATCTTGTCCCAATATTAGGACAAATTTTCATCTTTATACATCCCAGCTGATGGTTGGCTTCACTTTGCTTTATCTAAACTATTCTTTCTTCGCTGCTTCTATGCCCCGAAACATTGAACTGAAGAATGAAGCACTCTTCCCCTTGAATTCTCCAGTGGGAAGGAGAAAAGGTGGTTTTCTGTTCTTCTCTTGGATTCACAGATAACACTGGAAACATGCCACAGCCTCGGGTCTCAGCAGCTATTGTCCTCTGTATGTTTTATTCTTTCACATACACCTTAATTTGCCCTGGAAAGAAACAGATATCTGATATGACAAGTGTATGTTTTTTTTTTCCTGGAGATCTGACTGTTCATTTTTTTTCCTTGGAAGGGCCAGAGTGTCTTTCAAAAGTTTCAGCCATGGGTTTTTGAGAAACTTATCCGTGTGGCATGTCTGTCACTTTTCACAGTCCTCAAGCAAGTCTTGGCAATTTTCACATAATGGCATTTGTTGACAGGTTGTTAGGGCTGACAGTGAATATGTTTGAAAAACTGTCAAGCTGGTGAAAAAAAAAATTAAAGAGAGAGACTCCTTCCATTTGAAACAGCATGTTAAACTGTAGTATATCCTCAAAAATGCCGAAACCTCCATTCTCATCAAGTTACATGCTCACGGTGACAGCCTGAGAAGGTGGAATCCCTAAAAATTAATGTCATCTTGTCACTTCAAAGGTCATAAGGCGCATTACCACTAAACTCTATTTATCTGCATAAAATTGAGGTTGCCTTTAATGCTCCATAAGAGGTGAATGGAAGAGAGAAGTCGCCACAGTGCAGCCAGGCTGAGGCAAGGTGTTTAATTGGGCGAGCAGAGCTGTCCAAGGAGCTGGCAGGAGCCCGAAAACATGGCATTGTGAATCTAGTCACCTGGACCACGATGGTGGTAAATCTTGAATCAATAGGTTTCCGAGGAATGAGACAACTGAGGAGCAGCGATAGAAACAATGGAGGGACAGAGTGGTGATGTCACTTACCCATCAGTCAGACAAAGGAAAACCTACCTTGTTGTGAAGGCTTCCATTACTTGGCCTATCAGGGTCTATCACGCTGACCTAGAGCTGAGTAATGGCATTTTTCTATGGCTACCAAAGTGCAGTAATGACAAAAATGAAACTATCAGATGTGCCACTGAAGGTCACTATGTGCTGGAAGAGATGTCATGCAGGAAGTGCCCACGCTGGGAAAGTTGCAACTCATCCAGGAATCCAGGACGAGCCCCTACATCACGAAACCAGCAGATGCAGAATAAAAACTCATCAAATGGTTTAGAAACATGGATAGAATTGATGCTGTCCCCTCTCAGTTTGCTTAACCTCAGTTTGCTGAACTTGACACACCTGTAGATTTTTCCCTCAATGGATATAATCCTGAAATCAGTTTCATCAGTTCTTCTAGTATAGAATTTGCTTACTTAGGTTGGTGACTTGGCAATGGCCCCAACTAGGTATTCCAACAAGAACTATCCCTGGATTACTTAACAGCTGTCATGGTTTATGTCAGTGGCCCCCAAGCCCATATGATCATGGACTCAACCAAATCTAGCATCTGTGATTGGTTCATTGTCTAGTGCTCAGATTGGTGGTGTAAGCATTTCATCCATCCAGGAGTGGAGCCAGTGTAACAGCAGGAAGAAGGTAGGTCTTTCTCTTTTGCTTTTGCTTTTTTTTTTTTCCTTCTCTTTTGCTGTTTGTGGTACCTTGAATGGCTATCCCACCACTTCACACTGCCTTGGAGCCAATTGAATTTGGACTGAAACTTCCAAGAACTGTAAAAAATAAACCTTTCCTTCCCTAACTTTGGACATTAGGTATTTTGCCTCAACGACAAGTAAAAAGTAACTAAGACAATAGCAATACTCCTTTTTTTTTTTTTTTTTGGAATTAGGTAATTGTATCTTATTTAAACTCTGAAGCTCAAATTCCTCCTCTGAAGAATGAAATTATGGTGTCCTTATTCCTTAGTTATCCTGAGGATGAAGCTTGAGCAAATATATATATACTTGAGATAATCACACCAAGTCTACACTAGATGCTCAAACATTTTTGTTTGGAAGACATGGATCCCTGAGGGAACCAATAAGATCAAGGTCATAAAAGTTTCCACCAACTTTGTTGAATGTTTTCAGTGAATTTCTTTCCTTTAAAACAAACCAGTCTCTTTTAAGAGCAAAATGTCTCGCTAGCCATCAGCGTAGTTTCTGTCGGTGTCTCTGGATAAACTTGTGCCTAAACCCATAGATTAAAACCCTTCAATTGTTTGGTTCAGAACATCAGCTTTTCCAGCAGCTGAGACCCAGGCAGTCTCCTGAGCTGTGCAAGCTCTGCAGGATGTAGAGTTTAATCAACCAAGAGCTCCGAGGAGCTGCCAGTGCGTCACGCCTGAGGGGCAAGCCTGCTGTCTCCTCCTGGCTTGGAGAAGAGTATCTTCCAGGCAGGAGAGTCAAGTCCGATTTTACAGTGCTGTCTCTGAGATTACCCAGGGGGGTGGGCAGAAAGCTGACAACAGAGAGGTTTCAGGGCCATGGGATTTGCCTTTGCAGCAAGAGGCTCTGGCTGAAGGAGGGGGGTAGAGGCTGGGCAGTCACCCCGAGCTCCACTTCAGACAGGGATAACAGGAAAGAGCAATAACAGCTCTCGCTTTTGAAGTTAACACTGTCTATTAAAGCACAAAACATACACAGAAAAGTGCACGAATCGCAAATCTATCTTAAAGATTTTCACCAAGTACCCAAAGTTTTCTTACTAGATCAAGAAAGAATCAACAACTCACAGAATAAGAGCAACCCGCAGGCTCTCTTTCTCCCGTTAGTCACCCAGCCCTTCCTCCTCCAAGAAAATCACTCTTCTAACTATTCCTTTTGGAGGTACAGGGGTCCTCAGAATTGCACTGACCTACATCCCTAGCCCTTTTAATTTATTGAAATTTTGTTTTGTTTTGTTTTGAGACAAGTCCCCTTTATTTTATTTTTTAATTTTAAGACAAGGCCCCCCTAAATTGCTAAGTTACCTAGGGCTACACTCAAAATTAGGATCCTCTTTCCTCAGCCTCCCCAGTTGCTGGAGTTATGTGTGTGTCACCGTGGCCACTCACTCTAATGCGTAGGTCAACTGGCTTCTCTTTGAACTTTACATAAAGGGAATCACACTATACAAAGCCCCTTTCATCTGGCACCTTTCACTTAACACTGCATTTGTGAGCCTCCTTCACGCTGCTCAGTGCAGCTCTAGTCTCTTTCTCTCCCTGGGAGTTCTCCACTGTGGAAAAGGCACACGTCATCTCAGCAGACATCTGAGGTGCTTTCAGGGTTCGACTAACATGAACAGTGTCTCCATGCACATTCTCATATACGTCTTTTGGGTTCATAGGCACAGACTTCTGATCGATACCTACCTGGGCTGGAGATGCTGGTTACATGGCAAGCAGGTGTCTAGCTTTCATAGACGTTGCCTGACAGTTTTCCAACGTGATTATAGCAATTCAAAAGTTCAGTGACAATGTGTGAGCATTCTGATTGCTCCACATCCTCCCCAGCTTGGTGTTGTCAAGTAAAATGTTGATCATTCAGATAGGAAAAAGTAATAGCTGCTTCTTACTGACGATTTGTGCTACACCAACTTCTGTGTTAGGGGGTTTACTTTTTTTTTTTTTCGCTTGAATCTTTTGTTTTGTCATATTTTTTTCAGATGTACTATGAATCAAACTCAAGACTTCCACACTGAGTTACACCTCCAGCCCCTTATAGCATTATTTTAATATGGGGCTTTGCTAAGTTACCCAAGCCGGGCTCAAAATTACCACCCCCTGCTTTAGTCTCCCAGAGAACTGGAATTGCAGGCATGCACTACCATGCCCAGATGGATCGAATCTTTCAAAAGCAATACCCCCATGTTTTAGGATAGGTAACTACATTAAAAGAAGTTAATCCATTTGTCCAAAGTAACCTAATTCCAACGAGTCAGAACTGGGCCACAATCGCAGCTTGATGTAACTTCAAAGACTGTGCTGTTTGCTTGACATAATTCTTAATTGAACCTTAGTTAATTTTAAAAGGTTTTGCTTTTATTTCTGCAAATATTTCAAAATCTTCAGTCATAATCAGTGCCTTATTGCAGGCCACTCTAATAAAAATTACCATAGATCAAGTGGCTTAGACCAAAAAAATAATAATTATTTCTCATAGTTGTGAAAACTGGGAAGTCCAAGGTTAAGATACCAACCCCTTTGGCTCCTGGTGAAGGCTCTCTTCCTAGTTTGCACATGGCTGCTTTCTAGTTGAGGGTTGGGTCCTATTTCTCCTCATAAGGTCACTCACCCAAGATCCCATCATAGGACTTCCCCTTCAGCACTTCAGTAGTTCCCAAATGCCTTACCCCAACACCATCACACCACGGGCTGGGGATTTAACATTCAATCAAAAAAAAAAATTAATGTAATTGACTGAGTTACAAACTACTCCCTATAAAGAAGGCAATCTGAAAACTACGCTATTAAAAAAAAGGAGGAATTACCAAGAAGAGGCACACAAGGTACAGACACGTGAAAATGCTAATTGTGTTTCAACAAGACAAGCTTTCTCAGAGCCGGCCACACTACCTCGCACCATGCTGTTTTGTTTCTTCACTGGCAAAGAGACCAAGGCTGGGGCCAAACACAGACCAGGGCTGAAAGCTTCTTTTCCAGAATGGAAAAAACCCTTGACCAAGGGAGTAAAAAGGAATATTTAACCCTCAGTTTCTGATCCCCCCGAGATACTACGGAAGCTTAAAATGGGAAAATCATTAGCCTTCCAGCCCTTCCTCATAGTCCCGAGAAGATATTTCTCCAGGTCCCACTGAGCCACATAACCTTGGTGCTCTCTCTTCCTACTCTTCTGGGGTCCGTCACTCCCCCCAGCTCAAGTCTTTTCTTGTTTCCACACCTGTGGCTCCCAGTGTGTGGGGGAGGATGGGGGTGTCTAATTTCCTTGGCGTAAGGCTTCTCCACAATCCCTTTCCAGTGCTGTCTGCTTGTCTTCCCTTTTCCTCTCCCTGGCCTGCCCTTTCAGTCTAAAATTCCATCATGAAAGAGAATTCTTGCAGAGAATTGTAAAACATGCCTCTCATACTCTCAGGGCAATTCTGAAAGTCCCTGGAAAGGAAAATTCTGGTGAAGATCTTAGAGCTGCGTTTGGAGAGAAACTAGAGTTTAATCAGAATGATTGGTGGTGACTTTCTCAGAAGGGTGCACACACGGAAGCATCCACAGAGGCAGCTACACTACTGGAAATAAACAACCAATAGTGAATAATAAATAATAAACAAATCAATAGGAAAGAACCAACACAATACATCGCAGCACTGCAAGAATTAATAAAAAGAGCCATGCTGCATCTTTTTCTTTTAAGGATCAGAAAATGAAATATGAGTCAAATATGAGTCAAAAGAACAGAGCTAGTACCTACAGAGTTACCAGATACAATAAAAACATGAAGGAAAGTTTAAACTTTCATTTTCCCATGATTACTGAGATCATCTAGTTTCTGAGAAGTTTAGCAGATTCTAATATCAGCCAACGTGTCAGGAGTGAAATAAGACTTAAGGAGTCTTCAGTGTCAAATTTCAAACAAGAATTTCCATCTGTGGTATGACCAGCATCAGCTACTTAATTCATAATAATAGTTACAAACTTCACAGCTCTTTTGAACATTAAGTTAGATAACACAAGTTAAGCACCAAAGACCTCTTGGCACACAGTAAGCCCTCAGTACATACTAACTATCATGAAGGTGATAATAGAAGATTTTGCTGGCGATGAAACCTCCACCATAAGTCATGTTGGGAGACAGTAAGTCGGCCAAGTGTGTGTACCACAGAACCTAGAGAGAAAGAAAGCACACACTCTACTTCTCTCTTCTTAACTCTGGGTCTATTGCCATGGTTCCTTGTTTGCTAAAAAAATGAAAAGAAATGTTTGGAATGAGTTGTTTAAATGAGGCACAAGTGAATAAAAAAGAATTTGATGGCACCCAACAGACTTGAAATGCTAAGCCAACATGTGAGGTGTGTGCTGATTAAAGTAACCAAAAGACAAGCCAGGGGAGGCTAGCGACTGGTGAGAACCCTCCAGAAAGAAAATGTCCCCTCCAAATAGCTCTTCCTCCCATGACTGGCTACCCCTACAGGTGCACTGGGCATCATAGCTGTTTGGTTGTTGCTTTCGAGGCTGGCTCCCAGTCTTTGGTGTGATCCCCAGAGAAGAGGAGATAGAAAGTGTACCAACCACTCAACCAATTCCAACATTGTCTAGAATTGAGTAACGCTGCTAGCCAGGGCGGAATGGGGAACAGTACTGTCGCCATGTAATGTCTGAGCCACCAACCTTCATACTGGATGTCTCCAACCCAGATTCTGCAATCTCCCAGTGGATTATCAGAGTTCGAGCAAGTTGGAAGTTTCCCTACCACCTTAGTTCATGATGTATCTAAATGTTTAACTTCATTATTTTGAGTTTGTAGACTTTTTCAATATGCATGTATTATCTGGGGAAACTTTTCAAGGAAAATATCATTAATCAGTGACATATCCTAAACACAGACACACACACACACGCATGCACACACACACACACACACACACACATGCTCTCTGAAGATTTTTCTGTCTTCCCTTTAGGTCCCAAATCTCTGTGTACCATCCTGTCGCTGACCACAGGCCCATCACGGATGTTCCTAGTCAATCTTCTTTCCATCAGAAGCCCTACTGCATAAACAGAGACCTTTTACAGGACACCAGCGAACGGTTCTTTCAATGCATCATGTCCTCACCAAACCTCGTTCTCCTCACAGAGTCTTTTCATATCTACAATCACAGATTAGAGGCAAAGGCCAAGCAATTGCAACAAGATGAATTTACACTGAAGCCATGGGCCCTATCACTGTGTGGAGGGCATTTGCATTTTAAAAGGCTGCCGGTTAAGTCCTAGGATGGGAGACAACGCGGGTAAAGCACTTTCAGACAGACAGACTGCACAGTGATGAGAGTGTCTGCCTAGCACACCAGGCCACACCACATGAGCAACTGCAGACTCTGTGCTCTGCCGGGCTGAGGGTTCTAGAAGATCACCATGGATGATGCCCGAGTTTCCAATCACGGCAGTGTGCAAAGTCTCCGCAGAGCTAATGCGAGTGTGGAGACAGGAGAGGCAAAGGCAGAGACTCTGTGCTGCCACGTCTGCTGTTAGGTTGATGCCTCTGTCGCATCCTTCAAAGGCTGGAACTGCATGTGGTTCAAACTTTGCCAATGACCGAGGCTCCCACAAATTTGGATGTGGACAGATTTGGAATCTGGCTTTGAAAGTTCTGCTCTAAGTTTGAAAAGGAAAGTGTTTTGTTAGACAGGAAGTGGGAATGCCTTATTTAACCTCTTGTGGAATCTACAAGATTTGTAAAACAGGATTTGCCTCGGAGCACCCATGCCATCCACACACAATATCACATTCAACCGGACAACCACCTCCAGCAAAACTCCCAGGAAACAGGGACTGCTGATTCTGACTGACCCCATGACAAACACTGAAACAAGGACACATCTGAATCCTGATCACTGAGCTGTGCAAGCATGACGGGTAGAGGAAGGACAATTTGGTAATGTACTCATAAAAACTTTTTAGAAATTACATACCCTTCCACAGCAAACTTCACCTGGGACAATACGTCTCAAGCAAACAGTGAAGACAGGAAAACGCACACATCCAAAGATGCTTATTGTAGCATTATTTGCTACATCAACCAATTGTAAGCACATACATGCTGAAGAGTCTGACAAGGAATCAATTACAGATAGAAGTCAGCTTAAAGGGGTTAAATTGAAAACTCAATGTTTTAGACAATATCGCAATTTTTAATGTGCACAATGTACTTCAAAATAAAGCATGGTTTAAAGAAAAAAATGGCTAGGGGAATAAAAAAATATTTTTACCTGGATGATAATAAGAAACACAATGTTTCAAAATTTTTTGAGGGACACTTAAAGCAGAGGTTACAGGTAAATTTATAGTTTATAAAACATTAGAAAATAAGTCACTAAAGTCAATGACCTGTTCCTAGAAAGGAGATAGAAAAACTGGAATAAATTTGAATCAAATAATAGGAAGAAATAATAAAAATGACAACTCACCAAAATAAAAACTGAACAGGGAGAAATCAACCAAAAAAAAATTTGACTCTTGAATCAATAAAATTAAACACTACTAACAAATATGATAAATAAAGAAGAAGGAAAAACTTAAATTACCATTTGAAGAATGAAATGAGGGTAGCATGAAAATGCTACAGATATTAAGATAATAAGGGATTACTATGAACAAAAGTACGGCAATACATTCAACAACATGGATGTGATAAATTTCTGGGGGGAAAAACCAATTATTAGAACCTTCACAAGAAGTAATGAGAAAATCTAGATACTGCTCTAGCTCTAAAAAAAAGAAAGAAAAAGACAGTTTAAAGTTTTTCCATAAGAAAAATTCCAGGCCTATGTGGTCTCAATGATAAATTCATGTATTTAAATGTTAAATATTATCAATCTCATATAAACTCTTTCAGAAAATAGGGAAAAGTATAGTTTCCAAGTCATTTAATGAAGCCAATGTAACCCTAATACAAAAACCAAACAAAGACAAGTAACAAGATGGAGAGAAGAAGAGGAGGAGGAAGAGAGAGGAGAGAAAGAAAGAAAGAAAGAAAGAAAGAAAGAAAGAAAGAGGAAAAAAAGGAAAGTTAAATTTCAGGGCAATGTATATCATGAACTAAATGTAAAACTCCCAAAGAAAATATTTGCAAATCAAATCCAGAAATTTATTTAAAAGTAATATATCATAAGCAAATGGTCTCTATCACAAATATGCAAGGTTGCTTTGCTATTAGGAAATCAATCACTGTAAACGACTACATCAGCATTACAAAGAAAAATATATTAATGATTCATCATCTCAATAGACTCAGAAAAGCATGTGACAAAGTTCAGCTCCCATTCATGATTTCAAAATGAGAAAAATCCATCAAACGGATTAAAAGGGTCTATAAAACAGAAACTTCTACAAATAATATCATACTTAATAGTAAAAGATGAATTTTCCCCCAAGCTACAAAATAAAGCCAGGATTCCTACATCTTGAGATCATAATGTAAGTGAAATAAATCAGACACATGAGCTTAAATATCACATTGTTTCTCTTGTATGAGAAAACAAAATTATAATAAACAGCAAAATAAAAGATTATAGGGAGTAGGGAGACAGATTTTTCTCAAATGGAAAAGAATCAAGAGATGGAAAGAGCAGGGAGGAAGCTGGAAACAAGAAGTAAAAAGAATCAAGATGTGTTACATCCATGCACTAACTCGACACAAGGAATGTACTGCAGCTATATATTAATAAAAAATTAAAACAAGGCAATAATGTAAAAATGAGAAAGGCACACACATTTGAAATAAACAAGTAAATGTCTTTGCTTTCAGAAGAAATCATTCTGTACACAAAAAACCTTAAGGCAACTATAAAAAGTTCAAAAACTAATAAACAAATTAACAAGATCACAGAACACAAAGTTAGCATACAAAAATTAATTTCAATATACTAGCAATGCAAAATCACAAAGTGCAAGTTAGAAATTATGCTATTTACAACAGTATCAAAAATTCTTAATGGCATTTAACAAAATACATGCAAATCTCATGCTGGAAATTATAAAATGTTGCTGAGAGAAACTAAAACATTTTCTAACAAACATAAATATATTGTGTGTATGGATCTGAAGATATTATTAAGGTATAAATTCTCTTTCTATGTGATCTACACATACAACAGAATAGAAATCTAAATCCTAGCAGGTGTCCCTTTTAGAAATCAACAACCTAATTCTGATTATACAGAAATGTAAAGGACGTAGATTTGGGCAGTATTGGCAAAGGATGAACATAAAGATCGGTGGAACAGAATAAATCCCTTGCACTTATTTTCTTTACAAAGTCATCAGACAAATTTGATGGTGAAAAGAGCTTTTAAATAGATGCTGTCACAACACCCCGATACCCACTGGGAAAAACATGAACTTTAACTTCTACTTCGAGTCTCATGTGAAAGTCAGTTCAAGAGGTATCACAGACCTGAGCATACAAACTACACCATAAAACTACCAGGTAAAGACCTAGGTTAGATAGAAACATTGAAATAATATCTACTAAAGGAAAGGTGATGTTAGACTGAAGCAAAATGAAAAGTCGCTAAAAATACCATTATAAAAATGTATAGTCGGGGCCAGGGATTTAGCTCAGTGGCATAAGTGCCTGCCTGGCAAGCACAAGGTCGTGAGTTCGATCTCTAGTACCAAAAAAAAAAAAAGTATAGATAAGTCACAGACTGGATGAAAACATTTGCAAAAGGTACATGTGGCCACAAACTAATTTATATCCAGAATAAATATAAAGACCTCTTACAAGTCATTCAGATACATACTAGCAGCTAAATCTTTAAAAATACTAAGCTAGTCAATACTTTAAGAAAAAAGACACTCAAATACTTAATAAGCACATGAGGAAAAAGTCCAGCATCATTAACCAGTAGCAATCTTACAATGAAATGAAGTAAAGAACACAACCTCTAGAGTGACTCTAATAAAAAGACAGTCAGGTACAAATTCTAGAAAGCATGGAACAAATTCTAGAAAGCATGGAACAAATTCTAGAAAGCATGGAACAAATTCTAGAAAGCATGGAACACTCCGCACACTTTTAGCGAGAATATAAAAGGGTACGAGCCCTTTGGGAGTTTCTGACAGCACTGACCATACCCCTACCCCACAGTCTAGCAGCTCCAATCCTAGCTACTACTAAAGAGAAGAGGACGTTGACATCTGGGCAAAGACCTGCAGAACAATTCTCATAATAGCTTTATTCAGAATCACCAAATCTGAAGAAGCCACATAACCCTTAACTGTGAATTAATAAATAAACAGTGATATACCCATGCAATGTGATCATGTGCAATAAAAGCTAAGCTATCGATAGACACAATATGGATAAATATCAAAACTACACACCAAACAAAAGAAGCTGTAGACAAAAGAGCATCTACCATTTGAGTCCGTTTATATGAAGTCTTCAAACAGGAAAAAAGCTAATCTATGGTAGAGACATCACAAAGCAGGTAATGGGAATGGACAGGGTCCACAAAGGAACTTTCTGGAACAATATTAATGTTTTATCTAGTGATTGGAGCATCCATTATATGCATGCGTGTGTTTGTCAAAATCCATTGAACTGCAGCTTAAAACACATTGTGATATATTTTCAAGCTCAGGCACTGAGAACCTCATGAGCAGAGTCTTCCTAGGAAGATACACCAACAGTGGATAACTGGTCTAACAGCCTTCAATTTTTACAGCCGAAAGAGCTTGAGCCTGAGTCTCCATAGCTATAGAGTGGGAAAATAATAGTATGTGTCTTAAAAGAGCAAATGCTACAGTGCATGTAAAGTGTCTGTTATGATGTCTAATGAAAAGCAGCAAATCTTTGCTTCTCTCTTTTCCTCTGTGTATCTTTAGGTCCACATTGTAGACATGGGTTCTCTCTCTACAGAACAAAATTACCCTTCATGTCACTGGACTGCAGGGATAAAACAATTAACAACATACTGAAATTTTTTTAAAAAGCACGGTCCTTGTATTTTAATATTTTCCCATCAGTAGAATGCGAATAAAACATACAACAAAATCAAGACTACTCTGACGTGACTGTATACAAACCAACAAGTTTGTTAAAGAAACCAGCCTTACCTAAGTCTCCAACACTGTCCTTTAGCCTGAGGACTCATGAAACCACCGCACAAAACCCAAAGAAACCTAAGATCTGGGAGACAAATCTTACGGCCGTCTGATCAACAGAAAGTCATGATAGCCACAAAACTTTCCTCGGAGCAGCAACGCCTCTTGGACTTCCTTGCTGTGGTGGTGAAAATCCTCATCACCGAAAGATGCTGCTTCAGAGACAAAGCAGGAGAGTGACTGGGTCACAAGTTCTAAAGTCGCACATGCAAGATGCAACTCATTCATACGTTAGGGGCGCCCTTTGTAGGCTGTGGCACCAGGCGCGAGTAACAAAATGACAGTGGGTCTGTTATTCAATGTTTCAACACTCTGTAGAGCTTCGAGCCTTTGAACAATGATACATTGCCCTTTACCCCTGTTTCCCAATCCAAAAGGGCATTGCAGGAGTGGGGGGCCTTATACTCTACACAGGTCAAAACCCTAACCACGTTCTCCATATCTAAATCTGTGCCTGTTCATTTTCAGAAACAACACACACACACACACAGAGTGTTCATCCTAAAGAGAGCAGAGAGGAAGAGGGAACATTAAAGCTTCCAGTGAGTCCTGACTTTCCCTCTTGGTAAACCAATGTCTCCTCTACAGGAAGTGTGTCTTACCAAAAAAAAGTGCTGACTTCAAAAAAAAAAAAATGATGCCCAGTGGATTGTTAGCACGATTCACATTGAAAGCATAACAGAACAATCATGGAGGAATGTTCCAAGATTTGCTCATAAAATCAGTAATTTTTTTGTCATTCATTGCCATTAACAAGTAACTCATGACCTAATAAATGTCACTATCCATTTTCTTTAATTAAAATAATAAATACTATGCGGTGACACAGATTGGCATTTATGCCTTCATTTCTGTGACGTGGGATTTATCACCAAGGCTTTCTTTGAGGGATTCCACAAATAAAGGTTATTAAGCTGCCACTAGATGAACCGAAGCTCAGGTTAATGAAACCGGACAAGAGAGGGCAGTGATGGATGAAGCCCTCGTCCTGGAAGAAAAGGGGAATCCCCATGCGAAGCAAGAGGCATCCCTGGCTACCAGAATGCATGTTCTGTTATTCTGGGTGGCTTTGCAGATATGCGGGGTCAACTCCAAAGCACCTGTCATCCTGCCAAGCCCATCCATCCAAGGTGGGTGAATGTGTGGCCACGTCATGGTTCATTCTAAGGTAAGGAAGAGTTGGATTTCAACAAACACAGAAACGACTCTGTCCTTTCTCATGTAAATCTGCTACCTAAAATAAAATAAAATAAAATAAAATAAAATAAAATAGTACTGCAGTGTCCCAATGCCTACTTCAAAAATGTGGTCCTAGGTTCTAAAAAGGAAACAGTTGTCCTTTACAGAAACAAAAAAACAACAGCAACAGAAACCAAACAAAAACTCAGGAAGATATGTCTGATAGCATTTCGCAAAAGAATCTTTGCTTACTTCTAGGATTCTGCTCCTGCTCAGTGTAAAGATGCAAATCCAAGTCTCTCAACCTGAGACTCATCCCTGGCCCCGCTGCACCCTCAGCCGATCCAACCCAGTCCAGCCACTGCCACCCACCACCCCCAGCCTGGAATCCAGCACCGGTGCAGGGACTCTCTGCTCTCATGGGCAAATGTTCCAACTGCTGTCTTGGAGAAACACTGGAAGAAGTAGAATCGTACCTCCACCCTGGAGATTTATGTTCATGGATTTATTTACACCTTGGGACT
This sequence comes from Hydrochoerus hydrochaeris, assembly GCA_004027455.1. Taxonomy (NCBI): domain Eukaryota; kingdom Metazoa; phylum Chordata; class Mammalia; order Rodentia; family Hydrochaeridae; genus Hydrochoerus; species Hydrochoerus hydrochaeris. Next base: position 17,986 of record PVLA01014184.1, read on the forward strand.
GCAGAAACCTCAACCTGCAGCTCTGTATCCAGCTCAAAGCCATGGGAGAAGGTTGAGTGGGCACCTCAATTACTGGACTGCAAGAAAGGCCCAGAAGCAGGACACAGCTCCCGGGCCTGCACCCCTGTGGTCCCAGCTGCTAGTCTTCACTGCAGCGAACCTAGAAGGCATCTGTCTCAGTGAAGCTAAGGAATCAGTGAGGCAAGCATTCCTCAACTGGTGGATATTTCAAAGAAGAGGAAGGAAATACGTAACTCCTCTGGAGGAGCCTCAACGCTAGCAGCAGCAGGAGCTGAATTCAAAGCTTGGTTCTGCCGTGTGCTGGAAAAAACAGACAAAGCAGGACCACAATAAATAGTTCAGTCCACAGAGAGAAAGTTTCGCCTTTCCATTCCCTTCTGTGCAGCAGATCATCTAAAAGCTGCTTTAGCAGCTATATTTTCTTTCTTCCTCTCACTCCATTTGAGGACCAGTAAATCTCTCTATTCTCTACTCAGCTAATAACTAAGGGTTATTGCATGATTCCTATAGGGCAAGCATGAAATGTTGTCTCATTTCATTTTCGAGAGCTTTTTGAAACCACTGGAATTATTACGTCCAATATAAAGATGGGGAGACTGATTCGCAGAGGAACTAAGCACTGGGACTCAGGCTTCAAGATTAGCAACTGACACTACTGGGATTTTCACCCAGGGTGCACTAGAAAATCAATCCAGTCAGAAGATGGCAGAACAAAACTTCAGACTATAGCAAAGACACTGTGATAAGTAACTAGAGATTAAAAGAAAACTTCATCAGGTGATGCTTGCCTCAGACCCAGACATCTCTGCACTGGTTGTTCCTTTGGGAAATTCACAATATGAAGCTCCCAAAATGGCCCAGGACACATTCAAATCCAGGTTTACATCGCGAGCTCCATTACATTTCTCTTTTCGCATCTACAGCTGCCAAGATCAGGCAGCCTCTTCTGTGTCAGGGGGGACCACATGAATAATAGATATGTCATTTTTAACTGTCAACAACATACCTTGTAAAGGGTGTGTGCAGGCTTTTAAATACTTGGCCAGCCATTCATCTGACATCATTTTTATATCACACTTTGCAACAAAACTGGAAATGATCTAAAATATTTTTTAAAAGACACACACACGCTTGCCTTGATGTTTTGTCTACGTTTGGTATTTCACTGGCTTCTCCACACCTCTTCTCCTCTCTGGTAACTACCATCTGCTGTTGAAGGAAGACAAACTATTTCAGCAATACCCACAGTTAAATAGGCTAATTTTTCCCTCTGACACATGGTGTATGGCATCAGGAAGGGACAGCTGTCACAGATGCCTACATGTAAGTGACATCAAGATGATTTTAAAAAAAGAAAAGAAAAAATGGTTTCCTCCCAGCAAGGCCCTGGCTGGTCACAGGTTCTCACAGCTTTGGGTTTGGATAAGGTGACATGAATTTCCCACTTGACCGAGATGAAGGGGCATTTATTGTAAGATAAAATCTCATCCCAGACTCACCTGCCTCTCCACAAGTAAATTGTCAGGGAATGCAAAACTGTCCTATTACACAATAAATAGATCTGTGGCCACCCCCACAACACATCAATAAAGACCTCAGCAAAAGCCAAGCACATCTTGAGCACTTAACTAAAACTGAAGTTTAATTACTAAGTGATTAACCTAAAGAAGTGGTATACTCCCAATTATATTCTCTTGATGTGTTTACTTTTAGAAAATTTCAAATACACCAAGTAGGAGGGATAGCATAATAACCCCGTGAATGCACACCAACATCAGCAAGTCATTGACTCAGGAAAATATTATTTCATTTATATTCCACCTACTTTCTTCTTACTTTTGGATTTTTGTGAAGCAAACCACAGGCACTGTAGTATTTCATGCGCAAATCTCAACTATATTCTAAATATTGTTCAAAGATATTCTCTCCTTCCCTTCTCCACTGTCTTCTTCCAACTCTTGTCACCAGTCACAGTGGGTTACAGAAAGGCCCCTAAAAGATGTGGCTCAGTCCTAGACTCTGAAAGTGTGAATGTGATGATGTTAATTGGAAGCAGGGGCTCTGCAGATATAATTAAGGATCTGATGGTGAGATCATCTTGCATTTAGGATTAGCCTACTGCCTTTCGAGATAAAGGCAGAAGGAGATTTGAGATGGAAAGACCCACAGAGAAGGCCACGTGAAGACAGAGGTAGGGATAGAAATGTCTGATACCATAAGGGGCTGAAAGAGCAGGGAGAGATTCCCCCTACCCCACCCCTGGGGTCCCCAGAGAGAATACAGCCCTCAACCTCAACCTCAAACTTCTGGACTCCAGAAACATGAAGAAACGTTTTTGTCATTTTAAGGCATTAACCTTGTGATAGGTCAGTATAGCACCACAGGAAGTGGACACACATTCTCTGAGCTTCTAAGTCCACCCCTTTCTAACTATTAGGGATGTGTATACACTGGGCTGCAAGAAGAGACCCAGCAGAACAGGGAGTGAATGGCACTCACCATACGGCACCTCTCCTATCTTCTCACTGTTGCTGTCACCAGTGTTATCTCAACACTGAGGCAGCTGTGACTTCCTGTCAGCTGATTGCCCTCCCTCCGGTTCCAAACCCACCACTGCCACCATGGCCAGCTTTCCCAAGCAGACACCTGAATGTGGTACTCTTACACTCAAAAACACTCCAAGGGTTCAATCACTGAGGACATATCGTTGAAATTCCTTTGACTGACATTCAAAGGCCTTTGCCATTGGGCCACTATCTCTCTTTCAGTCTTGTTTCTCAGTTTTCCAAAGCGCTCCAACACTTAACCACATTGGACTTCTCTGGAGTCCCTGTTCCCCTAGGTATCCCAGTCCTCGTTTCTCTCCTCTTACCTGGCTCTCTTAAATATGCTCGATGAGACTTCAGTGGCAATATAGACAGATTCCTGGCTTTACCAGGGAAATGGGCAAGATGGTCCAGCCCAGGAAGAGGGAGTGAAGGGCCCTGTGTAGTGGAGAGCAGATGTACCAAGGATGGAAGACATAGGGATAGAGCCAGTCTTACAAAGTACTAATGCCAGCTGACAAAACAAGTGAATAAACCAAAATTCAGTTTCTTTCTGATTCTACTGAGAAAAGAAGAGAGTGGCTACCGGCATGAGCGTGGCAGAGATTGTTGGAATGGTAGGGTCCCTGTACAAGTTCAAGGAACACTGCTGGAAGAGCAGATAATACTCTTTCTGATACATGGTACTGGGGTAAGCTGGCTTCAACAGGTTTTGTTCCCATGGCTTGACGAGTCGATGGATTGACCCTAAAATGCCGTGAACCCTAAATGAACTCTCGCGATTACCTAACCTTTCAGCACATCAGTAGACCTTGCTCCTGGCCTTATCACTACAAACAAAAAGTGTGGGCATGACATTGGGGCGATGAGTTGCCCAGCTTCCTTACTCATGGAACAGGCTGCAGAAGTGAGTCACACTTCCTGTGCCTTGGCGCAAGCTTCTCTCTCTCTGGTGACACCCAAACTCCACACATCAGAATCCCACCCAGCCAACACCTGTTTCCTGAAATCTTTCATTTTATTCCCTTTTGCTTTTCTCAAATCTTCTCCCTCTCATTAGCCTCCACAGTCCTTCATCTCTCACACAGTGCTCAGCACTTTCCCTATGCTGTTGATATTCTTTGTGCTCTGATTTCTTTCCTACTTGAAGGAAAACTCATCGATTCATTTCTGCATCCAGCTCAACATCTGGCGCTGAGCAGTCACTCCACAAACACTTGTGGAACAAATGCATAGATGAGACACAATCTGTTATATCATGAGAGCTAACACTCCCTTTCTTTTTCAACCTTCTCCATATCACTTGGTTCATTCATTTTAGTCTGGTCAGTCAGTGTAAGCATTTGGCTCTTGACGCATCCTCGTAAGCAAGTACAGATAGACTTTGAGCCCAAAGTAGCCACCCAGCTCTTTCCTGGCCACAGAAAATAACAGCAGCTAACATACATTGAGTAGTGATTGTATTCCAGGCATTATTCTAAACATTGCATTAACTCACTCCTCACAAGACCCCAAGATAGACACACTGAGTCTCTCCAAAGTGCAGAGGAGAAAACACAGCACAGAGAAGTTAAGCATCCTATAAATGGCACATAGCTAAGAAACATTCAGGCAGAGACTCCAGTCCAGAGAGCCTGGCTCCAAAACACACAAGGTTTTGCCATCTTGCTACAGTGAGATGGAGCTGCAGTGTTTGAAGGCTTTCAGAAGTGGAAGCTATTTATATTGATCAGGAATCATTCTGTAGAGAAACCAATTTAAATTAGCTATAGGAAAAACAAGAATTCATTGGTTTGGGTAATGGAAAAGTTTAAGATGGAAGGGCCTTCAGATACAGCTGAGAGTCTCAAGTAATTTCATTAGGTCTGGAAAGTCTCTTCTCTCCATTTCTCAGCTATTCCATCTCCTACTTTGTTCCTTCAGCAGCTAACTTGTTCCACTCAGTGGTTTACAGAGCTTCCTGGTTTACATCCACAGTGTGGTGACTATAGAGAGAAATGGCATTTTCATTCCAAAGACTATTGTAAAACTCACAGAATTGAATCTCCTTGGGTTGTCTTGAGTCACATGGCCTTCCCTGAACCAATCACTGTTATAAAGGGATGAGCATGTTGATTAGCTAATCTGTGGGAAAAGGAAGCTAGGGCTGTTTCCAAACAAATGGTTTAGAAGAAACGAAGTGATTCACTAAGGAAAAATCAAAGTGTTAACAAGACAAGAAAAGACTTTGAGCATGCAAAATATGTACTCGTGGTTAGTATTTTGAGTTCTTTCATGGTCTACACAGATGGGGCTCCCTGGCCTTGGGTCCCCCAACAATGGTTTCCTCCAGCCTCAGCCACTGCCAGTTTGTCTCACAGCCTTCTCTAAGACCTGAGAATGCATGAACCCTACACTTCCTCCCAGCTACTGCACAGCTCAAATTAGTCACTCCGTGGGCCCCTTGCAAAGCATATCAGAGACCAGCTGTGCAAGGACCTGTCACCTTCTTGTCAGTGAAAGTTTTCTGTCCAAAGAACTTTCGTCATTGCTCCTTTCTCAAGTAGCTGGATGTCACTTGAAGAGACAGCTGAAGTCACTCACAGTGGCTGGTCTCAAATCAGCGCTCACTGGCCTTGTCAGTAAAAGCCTCACCCCGCAGCGAAAACTGTCACTGATCATGTTTAGATATGTACGCGGAGGTATTAGATTAGAAGAGAGGATGCACCAGATGGGAGTTTAAAAGGGGCCAAGTTGCAAAGGAAATCTTAATGGGAAGAAGTAAAGGCTTACGTTTGGAAGTAGTAGGGAGCATCTTTTTCCAAAACCTAATTTATACTTCCCAGTAAAACCAGAAAGAGGACATAAATGCATGCACGCGCACACACATGCACATGACAAAAACCTACATATAGACAATCAACCTCATAAAAGACACATACACACAAACACACACCTCTTATCAGCGTGATTTATAAACACCTGACCTTTGCCAAGAGGCCTGTGGGTACTTGCCTTATCTAGACTATTATAAATGGTCAGTTTTTGCTAAACTGACCATTTACAATAGTCAAAAGAAAGCACTGCTAAGCCATGTCAGAAACAATATTCCTTCAAAATACTAAATTGTTTGTTGGAGATAAAAAGGAGAAAATTCACATATTAATCAAATTGCATTTATTGTTTTTCTCTACATAGGCTCTTCATTTAGGGAAAGGTTTCCCAATCTCGGCATTCCTAAGCTGGATAATGTATTGTTTGGGTAAAGTGTGGCTGTCTTGTTATGTGATTTTTAGCAGCATCCACAGCCTCTACCTCACCAATGCCAAGAACACTCTCCCAGTCACTTCCAAACGTCCCCTGGGGCACAATCACTCCAAGTTGAGAACCTCTAATTTAACAATTCTAACACTATCATTAATATTACTGTGGTACAATAATTGGCTAGATATATATTAATATGCGTCAGCTATTGATGGATATTATGCTTCAATTTTTCTAGCTTTGGTTGGAATTTCTGTTGACTATTAATCAATGTTTATGGTTAAATACTGACTAGATTTATGCTGCCTAGGTGACTGACAGTCATTGCTACAACTGCTTGGCCTAATGCTTGAGAAAGACCATGTTAAAGGGCTGGGAATTTAGCTCAGTAGCATAAGCACTTGCCTGGCAAGGGTGATGTCATGAGTTCAATCCCTGCTAGCAAGAAAGGAAGAAAAGAAAGAAAGAAAGAAAGAAAGAAAGAAAGAAAGAAAGAAAGAAAGAAAGAAAGAAAAAGATAGATCATGGTATAGTAGATACTGAGCTCTCAAAGCAAGCAAATTGGATTTGAATCCAGAAGTGCCAAAGAGACAACATAATTAGGGCTCTTTTCCTAGCTTCCTTACATTTGAGTTTTTGCCACTAAACACAGGACACCGTAAGAGTTACCCTATAGAGAAGCTATGAGGTTTTATGAAAAGTGATTATATTCAACAAGGTACTGGCAGACAATGGAAACTAGGTAAAGGGAGGTTTACCTTTAGCACACCCTTTACTTTATAAGAGTCTTGCCCTGTGATTGAAAACCAGTCTAGACATCCACTATGAGGGAGATTAGCAAAGCGAGGTAGAGGGCAGTCACCACACTGCTCTGCATGTATCGCTTTTAGTTTTCCATGGAGTTTTAAATTGCCTTTGTATTTTATTCTGTACCAACTGTTTGTCTTTATCAAATCCAAAGCATTTCCAAAGTCTAAAAAATATATAAAGGCTTTCTCCTCAAAATATCTCTTTTCTGCAGTCTCCGTCACCTCCTGGCCTTAGATCGCAGTCTAACAGTGTGGTAGTAACCAGCCCGACTACCTTCCTACGATACTCTGCTAGTCGGATCTGCTTTCCCTGAACCTCCGGGCTTCCATCAGGTTTACAGCTGTGCATCTTTTATGTGAGGCTAAATTTTTAATGCATATACAACTGTGAACATTGGCCAAGATCAGGTCATGACCCTAATTCCATCTTAGTGCTTCTGACCTGAGGAACACGTACCTCCAAGTCTGGGCCAAATTAGAGAGCTCAGAGGACTCCCAGGAAAAGTATAAATTTTCTTTGAAAGGCTATGTTTTCTCTTTTAACATTGTTTATTTTCCACTCTATAAAATATAATCTTAATATGATTTTTTCCTGAGGTTTTTAAAATCACAGATGAGGTTCAGAAAGATACAGAATATATGGCATCGTATAATCTTTCACGTGACTCTTGGCAGGAATCGGATCCCATATTAAAAAGCACAAGGAAAAAGCAAAAGAATTAGCAGTCCGAACAGCATCCAGCTGACAGTAATTTGCAGAGGAGCTGGTCATTCTCTGGCTATACTCACCCTCTGATGACGTTCTGACGACTTTAGACAGCTTTGACAGCCTGGAGTCTCCTCACCGTGTAAGTCCAGCTCTGACATCTTGTCTGATACCCTCTCTACTCTGCCTAGTCATTGCCTCCACCTGGAATCCAAATGAGACTTCTCAGATACGAGGCATCCAGAAACAACACCCGGCTTTAACCCCAGGGCCCACTCCACTCAAGGCCTCCTCCGCCTCAGCCCATGGCAGCACCTCCTACCAGCTGTTCATTCATTTCTTCTCCTAAAGATCGCATATCCAGTCTAGAGGCAGGCCTCGCAGACTACGACTTCAAAATACATTCAGAATTTGCTAATGCCTCCTGCCTCCATGGCTCCCACCCAGAACCCAGCTCTTCCATCTCCACAACAGAACTGCAATAGCTGCATCATTTCTAACTTTGAGCCTCCATAAAGCCACCTTCTTAGCTAACCTGATTAATGAAGTCACTCCTCTGTTCAAGACACCATAGCTGTCCCACTCCCTGTGAATTGGGCACATTAAAATCCACACACCTAGGAATGGCATCCTCCACTCTGGACTCTTTCTTCATCTCTTGGACTTCATCTCCTACTGTTTTCCCCTTGATTGCTCCACTCTAGGGTCCAGCCTCCTGCCACTCCTTGGACTTAGCAGGGGAACCCAATCTTAGAGATGACCCAGGGGTGTTTCCCTTACCTGGAAAGCTCTCTCCCTAGATGTCACACAGCTGTTCCCCTCACCTGCTGTCAGTTTTTGCTCAAATCTCACTGAAGGCTAACCTGACTGCACCACCAAACTCTAACTGCCCTCCATTGCAAATCTGCTGTGAGCTACTTTTTCTTTTTCCACCGCATTTATGACTCATATATTTATCATGTGTCCTGATTACTGAGTCTCCCCAAGCTCGATGAAGGTGGTAACTTTTGTTTACAGACATAACCCAACATGTAGGTCAGTGCCTGACACGGAGAAGACACTTAGACACTAGATATCAAGCAAATGCATTGAATGATTCCTTTTCCAAAACTCTTCCTGGAAATGTTGCAACATCTAAAACATGATGTGGGTTTGCAATCACCCCTGTGGAAGCAGTGGAAGGCCAAGACAATGGAGCTGTCCAATATGATGTCTGAAAGTAGCTCCAAGAGGCATTGCCGCTGAGTGGTAGCAATAGCAGCATGCACGGTGGTTTGCAGTTCGCAAAGGAAGCGGTAACCCTAAGAGAACAGGTTGAGATGGGGATGCTGATCACTTGGATGGCTGAAACCCCTGGGGTAGAGAGTAAGAGGAAGGTATGGGGTGCAGCTATGGGCCATTATCAGGAAGGGCCACTCTGCACCAATTTTAAAGCATAAACCATGGAAATGGAAGAACTAATCAATAAAACTGACTAAGAAAGAGATCCATGGAGATTTTAAAGGCATTTTGAGTTCTCAAGACATACAATTAGATTGGAGTATTGTCCTCACATAAAAATAGCAAGTATCATAAAAAATAACTTACCTTGAATGGTGGTCAAAATGTGCCGATTAAAACAAAAGTAAAATATTGTATTTGTCACACATTGTCATAGGGAAGACTTGAAAGTGAATCACATTCTTGAGGAAGTATAATAAGGTAAACACCCTCAACTTCAAGGCAGAAAATAGAGCTTAGATCGTTCTTTTGCAAAGGAACTCAACAAATGAATTGAGACTACTAGAGTATTTATATGCTCTGGCCAAGAATTCTACTTCTAGGAACCAATGCCAAGAAAAATTCAGAAATGTGGGCAGAGATTTATGTACAAAGGTTCAGGATAATGGAAAACAACCCCCCAAAAAATATTTTAATGATTATATAAATTATGACATTTCTATAAAGTAGAATGCTATGCAACCATCAGTAATTACATTTATGGAGCATGTTAATGACTTGGAAAATACAGTACTCATGATATAAGGTCAACTGAACTGAAATAGGGACCATGGCCACAAAGGACATCTATTCTCAACTACTATTATAAGAGTTCATTACATTTATATTTTATTTAATCCTTTCTAGGGTTATCAACAAAGTTTATTGAACTTTTTAAGAAAAGCAAAAGCATAACCATCTTTTTTTATTCCTTATGAAGAGAAGGGAATTCGTTAAAATTATATCATCTTAGAATGGTTATTCATTTAGGCCCTGAAGATTAATTTCTTCTGCCTAATGGCTCATTGCTATAGCTTTTCTACTGTAAAATACAATGTATTTTTCTGGACTCAGTCTCCTGGTTTTCCAGATGAAATAGAGTTCATTTGATCCCCCTAGCAGAGGGCACAGCCAACTTATTTTGTGAAGGGTCAGCTGATAAATATTCAGGTTTCGTGGGCCAGAGGGTCTCGGGCCCAGCTCTTAACTCTGCTGCTGGAGCAGGAAAGCACAGGGACATGGAAACAAAGGACCTGGTGCCAGTAAAACTTTATGAAGGCACACAGCTTAATTTGACCCGGAGGCTACTGGGACTGATAACTTTTCATGAACTGGCAGCTCAGGTCCCATTCCTGAGAAGAAAAGAGAGGCGGTATGGAAGGAGAAACCTCACAGAACTCCTAAAGGCTTCCAAACTGACTTCGAGATCTGACTTGGAGAACTGCCTCTCTCTGACGATTTGAGTCTCTTGTCAGGAAGTACTTTTATCACCATGAGTCTTGGTGTCCTGTTTTGGGATCCTGGCACTCACTTCCCGAGCTTATAATGTGGCTTCAGCGAGGTAACAGAAGTCAAAGCCCAAGGCTCACACCTGGTAAGTGAGAAGTTCTCGTGCTTAAGGCGGCTCTGAAAACAGGCCGATCACAACCCCCAGGTGCTGAATGATTCAGAGCCCATGGTGTGGACGGAAGAGGGTGTTGGGGCTGCAGTGGGGGGTAGGCAGGATAGCAGAGATTGTGCTGCAATAACAAAGTACCCAGAGTCTCAGTGGCTTAAAACAATCACATCCTACTCATGCCACATGTCCACGGCTGATCACCTAGAGATTCTTATTCATTGTTTTCCCCCCATTGACATCAGGAGAGTTGCCCGTGTAGTGACAGAAGGAAAAAGTGAGCTGCTAGATCACAGGCTCTTAAATCTTGTCCCTGAAATGATGTGCATCATTTCCACTCCTATCTCACTGGGCAAAGCCAGTTACACAACCAGGCATAAGCAGGGGTCTAGAAATGCCAGCTGCCAGATGAACTGAAGCCAACAGAGCAGCTGCTTTTGCATCTCTACTGTCTGGGATTTGTTTTTAAGTTGGAATACGTGGTTTAGACTAAATTCAAGGCCTGTATTTACATTCTCAGGAACTCTGTGTGTGTGTGTGATTGTCCAAACATGAGACCCATGGAGCAGAATTTCGCCACTCTCTCTTTCAGTGAAGAACGTGCTGGAGTAAATTTATAGGATGGCCAGAGCACGTGGCCTGGCCCACAAGAGATGCTCAACAATTATGTTCTTTTCCCTTCTTTTTGCCCAGTTAGCCCCCAAAGTTTTGAGAACCCCAAATCTGCACATAATTAAGATGACACATCTGTATGAGAGGAAGAAACAAAGGAGGAAGTTGAGAAGAAGAAGAAGAGGAAGAGGAGAAAAAAGTACTGGCCAAGGACAGCAGTGCCAAGCATTAAGGGTGACACCATTAAGCATCCAGTACCAAGGAGAAAGTTGAAATGTCAGGAAAAGAAAGCCAGGTGACCCCAGCCACACAGTCCTAAGTATCTGGTTTTCCTCATGCTCCAGTTCACTCCGGGCTCCAAATTCCAGCGTCTTCCATGTTGCATCTTGTAACTACACCTGGCCTAGAATCTGCCCCGAGTTGTTTCATTTCTTGCTATTGCCTGTCACAGAAACACACAAAGTCCTAGAATATACATACCCTGAAGTCCCCACTGGCTGAGTTTACATGGGAAGGAAAATATCTGCAGAAGTGATGTGAGGACACGTGGACAAAGAGGAGAGGCAGAAACAGATTTAGAGATGGAGGCCAAGATTCTAATACGAGCCCAGAGGACAATTTTTCTGTGAGATGCTAATTAACTGCCTGCCCTGCCCCGAGCCCCAGTGTCCCCTTCTACAACCTAAGAAAGTGGTCAAGTAAGGGACAGGCCAGCGCCCAGCTTCAACATTACCTCACTGGCTTGGTTTCTTAGCTGACATCTTCAGAGCCTCTATTTTTCAAATCATTGTGTCAATACACAACCCTGCTCATCTACACACAGCAAAACAGAGGAGCAGTGGACTTGCTTAAGAAACTGGAAAGGAAAACAGGCAAAAAGCAGTCCCTGCACTGCTCCGGCCAAATGCAGATTGGATTCACAAAGGGAAAAATCACATTCCGCAAGTTCCTGCAGGGGGAGGAGTGGGGAGGAAGCTGCTTCTTCCAATAAGGACTTCATTCCAGAAATCCCACATAATGGCCTTGCCAGCACCCCGGTGTGATAAAGAGATGACTGTTTCGGTTGGGAGGATGGAGTCCTCCTGGGGGAGAGGTGGGTGGAGGACATGACCAGGGCGTTTTCCAAGGGGAGCTGAGCTCACCTCACAGCCCAGAATATTGACTCTTGCATTTCCACCATAATGACTTTAACCTGGTGAATACCTTGCCTCTGCCAAAAACCTGTCGCTATTAAGTATGTTTTCAATTGGGAAATGGAAGCGCGTTGGTCCTGGCAGGAAAACAGGGGAGCGAATCTTCATTAGAGCTGTGGAGCTCATGCCATTATCTGGGTCTGTCAGCGTCCCTGCTGCCAATGCGAGGGAAGGTTTGCTCTGCCTCTACAGCTCAGAATTCAGAACCAGAGGAGACCAAGGCGGTTTCTCCTTTCTTCAGTAAATTTCCAGGTTGAAAAAACAAAGAGAACATCCAAAAAAGAGGAATGCATTCTGCTTTTTCATTTTCAACTGAAAAACTAAAAATATATATATATGCAATTGATCTCTATACATATTGCCCCCTCTCCTTGGTTTTTTTCCCATTCCTCTTCTGGTCTTGCCACCCTCCACCTTTGTCTTGGTTACTTTTCTGTCCTTGCTGGGACAAAACACTCAACACCCAAAATGAAGGGAAGAAAGGTTTATTTAGCTCACTGTTTGTGGAGGTTTCAGTCCATGATCAACGGGCTCCAAGGCAGGGTGGCAGAGCACAGGGGCAACACTTCCAGGCAGCAGCCAGAGCAAAAAGGCAGAGCAAGCCTCTTTTCCTCCCTTATATGGTACACCAGCTGCCACCACCCTCCAGGGCAGGTGTAGGTGACACCACCTCTGTGCCCTCCTCTTGCACAGGGTGAGGATATTTACAAAGTAAAGAATCCTGGCTCCCTGCTGAGGCTCCTAGTTAAACTCCTAAACCTCTCAAGTTGACACAATGTATCAACCATAACAACCTCCCACCTATGGGATGAGCACCTTCTACGCCACTCACACGGTCCCTTGCATTTCCCTCCAGTGTGGCACAATCACATTACACTGGCACATCCTCATGTATTTTTCACCTGCCTTCTTGCCTCCCTTATTCCTCCGTTAAATACCAAGAAGACAGTGACATCCCAGGAAGACCAGAGCCTTGCAGTCTGGCAGTGATGGTGGGAACCCCAGTCCCACCATGATGGACATCTCCTTGGTGAAACAGAGCGATGTGCACTTCACCACAGGCTTCTTCCACTGATTAAATGAGAAAATATTTGCAGAGAGCCTCGCGTAGAACTGTTAGGATCTGCCCTGCCCTTTCTCCTCCACTCTGAGGGCCGAACACAGTATCTTAGACTGAGGCCACAGGCAGAGGAAGCCAGGAGACACATCGCAGGACAGGGCATCTCCAGGCCCAGCATCTTTAAGGCAGGTCCCAAAGACATAACACCCAAATCTGTGATTTTGTATTTTTCTGTTTTGTTTTGTTTTGGTCCTCGTGTGCATATACATAACACATCTTCTCATTTCCCTTTCCTCCCTCCCCTCTTCCTCCATCTCTTGATCCCCTTCCCCTTTAAGAAAGATCCATCTGCCTACTTCAGGTGATCTATCTTTTATTTTGCTCTTTATTTATACGTTGGGTCTCCCATGGAAGAGAAACCATGTGATATGTAATATTTTGTGTCTGATTTATTTCACTTAGCGTGATGCTAAGTGCATCCATTTTCCTGCAAATGACTCAGATTTATCCTTTATAGCGGAGTAGTACTTAGTTGTGTGTAAATACCACATTTTCTCTGCCCACTCACCTGTTGATGGACATATATAGTCCACTTTAGAACTTCAGCTGTGATGAGCTGTGCTATTATAAACATGGATGTGTATGTAGCACTACACTATGATTCCTTTAACGCTTTTGGAAAGATACCTTGAAGGGAAATAGTCATGTCAATCTGAATGATAATTAGGAGCAAATTCAGAGAAGCAGAGGGTGGCAGCCTCCTGTAACAGGGACAGCTTGACAAGGCACAGGAGAACAGAACAAACTGGCGAAGACAAGGTATGTGGTGGTGGGAGAGTGTGGGATAAAGGGCCCTTTGGTCACTATGCCTGGCTATGGCAGATGCTCAAAATACTGAATTGCGGCGCCCTTTTCTGTCCATGCTGCGTCCTAGTCCATCCACGCCTTGTGACAATCGCTTCTCCAGGAAAAGGACGCCGCATGTGGGAATTGGGCGCGGGGATCTTGAAATGTTTTGTACTGATAATTGTAATTTGTGTAGTTCACATGTGTATGTTTTTATGTAATGCTCAATATGGAGTCGAGGGTGGAGACTCC
>PVLA01014185.1:0-32146 GCA_004027455.1 Hydrochoerus hydrochaeris
TTGTGTCCAGAATATATAAAGAATTGAAAAACATCAAGCCCCCCAAATTCAAAGACCCTCTCCAAAAATGGGCATCTGAGATGAACACACAGTTCTCAGAGAAAGATATACAAATGGCAAATAAATACATGAAGAAATGTTCACCATCACTGGTCATTCGAGAAATGCAAATTAAAACAGCATTGAGATTCCACCTTACCCCGGAAAGAATAGCTGCCATCAAGAAATCAACTGATAACAAATGTTGGCGAGGCTGTGGGGAAAAAGGAAAACTGCTCCAGTATTGGTGGGAATGTAGACTGGTGCAACCATTATGGAAATCCATATGGAGAATTCTCAGAAGACTAGGATTGGAAGCCCCATTCAATCCAGCTTTTCCCCCCTGGGTATTTTCCCAGAAGTACTGAAAAGCTCATATCACAGTGATACATGTGCACCCATGTTCATAGCTGCACAATTTGTGATAGCTAAATCCTGGAAACAACCAAGATGCCCATCAACTGCAGAGTGGATAAAAAAGATGTGGCATTTTTATACAATGGAATACTACTCAACTATAAAAAAGGATGATCTTGAGGCCATCATAGGCAAATGGAGACAACTTGAGACTATCCTCATTAGTGAAATAAATAAGAATCATATTTATAAATATCATATTGTGTCTCTAGTGTAAAAAGTAAATAAGAACCACAAGAGTAATAAAACCAAAATGTGTAATTGCTATTGTAAAAAAGAGAGGAAAAGAAAGTGCTCTAAGGGATATAACTGCATGTATGTTTGAGTGTGTAAAATAAATGACCATATTGCTGAACTTTTGTTGGATATTTGAGCAGAACTGTTTGTAGTCAGACTGAATATTTACTATGTACTCTTTAACTTTGTAACTTGAACAACTAAATCCAGGATGACAATATGTAATTTATAAATTACTGATTTCTTAGTGGGGCTTTTTCTCATTCTCCTCCTCCTTCTTCTTTCTTTTAGAATTCTGTATTGTTGCTACCCTTTTTCTGTTTTGTTTTTTTTTCTTCTCTTTAAATAAAATTTTAAAAATGTATAATTGCTATTGTAAAAAAAGAGGAAATAGGAAGCGCTATAAAAGATATAGCTGCATGTAAGTTTGGATGTGTGGGATTGATGACCATATTTATAGGTTCTTGTTGGATTGTTGAACAGATCTGTTCGCACTCTCACTGCTTTAGTGTCCACTTTGTGTGCTTTAATTCTGTAACTTAAATAACTATTTCTAAAAGAACAATATGCAATTTATCAACTAGTGATTTCGTACTATTTTCTTTTCTTGAAATTCTGTAATATTTCTACCTTTTTACTGTTTTTTTCTCTTTAAATAAAAAAAAAATAGAGAAAAGAAAAAGAGTACCCAAGGACCCACCCCAGACTTGGTGATTCTCTACAAGGGCTCAGTGTATGGGGTTTTTTTCGTTTGCATAGCCATACTTTCTCACAGCAGAAGGAAACAAGACCTAATCAATACAAGGGAAAGAGATTGACAGAAAGCAGCAGAAGAGATTGGGAGTAACTCTACCCCGCCAGGGGTAGAGTTCAGGAGAAAACACTGGCCTGGCAAATATGGGGTCATTAGTTCAATTCCCAGTACTAAAACAGAAACCTAAAGTCAGCTTCTGGTAGCCATATTTAGTTATTCCAATATCAAATTTTAACAACCACGCAAGACTTTGTTTGTGGTGGAAGTACATTAAAGACGATTGCTCAAGGGTTTTATGGTTTTTGTTATTTGTTGGTGGGGTGGCTGCATAAACCACCACTTCTTAGCACATTAAAAACTACCAGACTCTCATAAGGAATCAGGGAATCAAGTTAAGGAATCAGGGAATCAAGTTAAGCCACACTCTTGACCAACCAGGTCAGTCACACTATTGCTGTCTTGCAAGTCAGAGGGATAAGAATTCCTGTGAAATGCAAAGTCTCAGGTTGCAATTGAGGACCAGTCTGGGCTGTCAATCTAGGACCAATCTGATTAGAGACTCAGTGATGCTGTTTTAATACTTTTCATAAAATTATACTTGTAACTTCACATTAATTACAACAAATATTGGGTGTCACCATGTTTCCCTGCGTGCCTATGATGTGCTCTGATTAGCTCTACCCTCCCTGGTACTGATCCTTATCTCTCTCTTCCCTTCTGTCCTGCTTTGTCCTCTTCCTGAATCTCCCTTCTATATTCATGTATCTTTTTTGCTTCCTTACAATCCACATATGAGAGAAAACATGAAGAACTTCTCTCTCCAGTCTGGCTAATGTTCCATAACACGAGGGTCTCCAGTTATACCCGTTTTCCTGCCTGTGACTACAAGATTTAATTCTTTTTTTAATGCTTACATATTACTCTGTGATGCATATGCAGTCATTTTCTTTATTATTATAAATACCTCGGCTGATTCCATAAATGGGTTGCAATTATCACGGATAGACAAGTATGCTCTGCTGTATTTCATCTTGTCTATAGGGGGTGGGACTCCCTCCCTTATTGTAAAATATTATCTACTGACTTGACAAATCGCCTTACATTCTAGTTATGAAGAAAGCAGAAATTTTCTTAACTCTCATTCACAAGTACATGTGTGGTTTTTTATGCTAAATATATTAGGATTCTCTTTTTCTATTATAAAAGGATATACATGTGCTGGACATAATGGTGCATACTTGTAAGGCTGAAGCAGGATCATTGCTAGTTGGAGACCAGCCTGGGCTACAGAAAGTGAGCTCAAGGCCAGCCTGAAATGCATAGCAAAACAGTCTCAGAAAAGAGAAAGAAATAAAGAAGTAAGAAAGAAAAAAGAAAGAAAGAAAGAAAGAAAGAAAGAAAGAAAGAAAGAAAGAAAGAAAGAAAGATATAAAGAGAATCCATCATGAATGACTTTTTTTTCTTTTTCTGGTACTGGGGAATCAAACTCACAACCTGGCACTTGCCAGGCACGTACTTATGCCACTCAGCTAAATCCTCAACCTCTTAGGAGTAACTTTTGAATTGAGCTATATTCGGGACACAGCTGATTAGAAACAGGAAGTGAGATGGAATAGCAAACTTTCCACCGGAGTGATGCTGGTAAATCCACTCTCCTATAATTAGAATCATGATGACCTACAGATACATAATGTGCCTTGCTCATATTTGGTGCTCACTAGTTTTAAGCATTCATGTTGCTGGGTAACGCAGAGAGGCATACCGAATGATTTGCAAATCCCACTGAAAACAACCACCCTAATGAAACACATGACTAAACAAAAACAAAAAGAAGAACAACAACAAAAAAATCAAGTAAAGAAGCAAAAAGTCCCAAATCAAGGGGGGAAATGCACCCCTGAAATGAATCCACCTATCAAAATGGTGTAAAACTAAAACACTGGCTTAAACCGACAATCAGAAAGTGTTCTGTCTGTATCATCTGCCTGCTTCTTAAATGTGTTGCGACCATCAAAAAATCAAACAGAATGAAGGTGAAAGGAATATTCCTCCAGAACTTGAGATCTGGTTATGAAGAGAAATGAATCAAGCATCTCTCCTCACGGAAGGGCTGAAGAATCGGCCTCACTGCACTGCTGACTTCATCAATCAGGGGCTTATTCCGCATCCCCTCAGGCAAGGGAGCAGAGCAAAATTTTGACTTTCAAAGGCTGAGGAGAAGGTCAGGCCGATATGTAAATAATCGGGAGCTTGCTTTGAATATTTATCATCATATATTCATTGTTATTTATAGCTTGAATCAGGATACCAGTAGGATTTCTATAAATTCCTCTTAGACCGACTACCTTCCCCAGCCAGCCCCTTGCTGACGGTTTTTTTAAAAAGATCTTTGCAAGAGAAAAACGACTTCCTTTGTGATGATAATCAATCAACTGAATGGGCCTCACTGCTTTCTCTTAGTGATTTGGGCTAGGATTTCCATCTGAAAGCATGAAAAGGAAGGAAGTAGAAAATATAATTTAGTGAAAGCCTTCTTCTGGTGGTAATTGATCAACAGAACCTCTTAGAGACTTCTATTTTTTAGAGACTAAATCAAGACAGGGTGGGGTCTCCAGAGTCCCCCTAATGAGATTTTTCAAAAGTGATTATCATGTATCTTAGTAATAAAACTCATCTTGGCATTCAGGGTTTGCCAGCTGCAAGCCAAGCTTTCTCAATAGTCCGAGGGGCACACCCCTTGGGAATGCGTACTGAAACAAATATTTGCATCTGTGATTATTACCAATTCACCTACCGATTTCTTACTTAATTTTCTAACATACACGTGAGCCTTTGGAGTGTTAGGCAATTATTTCAAGAGGTTGAACTGTTGGCTATAGCTACCTTCACATTGGACAAACAGATAAAACAGTGTGTGCTAGAACATTCTCAAAATTTTGAGCCAGGCATGGTGGTGCATGCCTATGATCCCAGTACTTTGGAGGCTGAAGCAAGATTATCACCATGAGTTGGAAGCCTCTCAGGGCTGTATAGTGATTTCAAAGTCACCTTGAGCTTCACAGTGAGAACCTGTCTCAAAAAACCAAAACAAACGACTTTGATTCACAATAGTGGATAATATTCAGCCATGCATTTCCTTGATGCTTAATTTTACACCCACCCTGTTTAATGTCAACTTTGTGATCCAATTATTGATACAAGTTCCATAAAATATGGACAAATCTATAAAGTTAGTCAGTTTCTTCATAATTTAGCCCATGATATGTGTATTGGACTTAGTTTAGTATTTGTAAATGCAGATTTCAAGCAAAAGCACTGTAGTACTCCAAAGCCAAGTGCATTTGTTTGCTTGATCAATTATGAGAATATGACATCAAATTTTCTGTGAAATCCATTATTTTTCGACATAATCCTTGAAAAGGTTTTGCCCTAGAATAAGTTACATGATATTATGGCGGTGGGAGGTGGAACCAAGGGATGTTTACCTTGAGGTCACTTCATCCTTCCCCTATGACAATTTCCTTTTTCCTTTCCCTGTGGTGCAAAAAAGGTTCCAATCAGCCCCTTGAAAGCCAGGCTATCTATAGTCATACAGTTCTCTCCACATCCTTGGAATAAAGACTACTTTTTACTTTATATTTTCTCTCTTATTGTGCCAAAAAACCTAACAATCCTCCTGTAACTATCTTGCAATGCTGACTCCTTATTTTATAATTTATGTTTGCTTCAATTTTATCTCTGTGACAAACTACTTGAGACAGTCAACTTAAAGAAGGAAAGGTATGGCTCATGGTTCAAAAGGTTTCAGTCCATGCTCAACTGTCTCCACTGCTTTTTGCCCAGCCATGAGGCAGGATCACTATCTCATGGTAGCAGAAGGGAAAGAGAAACAGAGAAAGAAATGGGGTGCCATTATCCCCACACACACACACATGACATCACCCTAGTGACCAAATTTCTTCCCATTGTCTTCTAAAAACTCCGCCATCACCCAAAAACACCATGGAGTGAAGATCAATCCTTCAGCACACAGCTCTAGTCGAAAATTTCAGGTCCAAAGCTCTCTATTTCTGATAGTCTTGTAAGAATGACACATTTTTAAAGTTTACAAATTATGTAGACCTTGGTTACTATGGCATTACTGAATCCTTTTTAAAAACTGGAATGTTCTGCTTTTAGACTGTTTAAGTAAGTTTAATCCACAAGCAAATGCAGTCCTCGAAAAATTATGGGCATGCTACAAACACAACTTTAACAGCTGTGTTATAATGTCTAGTTATTAATCACAAGACCTGGGCATTCACACATCTCCTAAGTGCTGTAAATTTTTCTCCCACTTCATCACAAAATCCTTGTTGGCCGTAAAACTCCTTGCATAGAGCAGTAAAGTAGAAGGCAGATATACTTCTTCACTTATTGATTTGTCAATATTAAGTCACTGAATTTTATCTGTGAGTTAATTCAGGAAAAACTGTGTAGTAGTTTTGCTTTCTCTTAAAATACATGTAAGATTGAAAGGGAAGGAAAGGGCTCTAAAGGATAGAACTGTACGTGTGTTTAAGTGTGCAAGACAGAAAACCATACTACTAAGTTTCTGTTAGTTTATCAAACAGGATGGTTTGTACTGTCATTGTTTGATTGCCCACTTTTTATGTTTTGATTTTGTAACATGAACAACTACTAGTAAGATAACGATATCTAATTTATCAACTAGTGGTTTCTTAGTGTTTTCTTCACATTCTGTATTATTTCTACTATTTTTTTCTCCTTTGCTTTTTTTCTCTAAATAAAAAATAATGCATGTAACAGGAGAAAAGAATCAAACATTTTAATTAGGTTCCGATACATTGATAATTGTCAAAATTAAAGCTCCTTAATAATTATCCCTTTTTTTTAAAAAAAAGGACATAATTAATTCTATATAGGTGTGCCCATGCATACATATACCACTACAGATAATGAAAAGAACACGCATATCTTTATATGTATTTATATAAACAGCATCAAAGACAAAGTGTAACCAATGGAGTTTAATAGTCTAGTAATCTGTGACTGTAATGTAATTGAAGAAATCTCTCTTTTTTTTTATACCAGGGATTAAACTCATGACCTTGCCTTGTCAGGCGGGCGCTAATACTGCTGAGCCAAATACCTGGCCCAGTTAAAGGAATCTTTTTCAAGAGCTGGGCGTGGTGGTGCACACCTGTCATTTCAGCACTGCAGAGGCTGAGGCTGGAAGAATATCATGAATTTAACCTCAAGTCAGGATACATGACGGGTTGAAGCCCAGCTTGACCTATACAGTGAGACCCTGTCTCAAAACAATAATGAGAAAAATGTCTTTTCCATTGCAAGCCTTGGGTTGGTAATGGTCAGAACAAAGATTTCCCATACTTGGATAGAGAATTCTATTGCATAGCTGGCCAAATGCCATCCTTCCTTCCTTCCTTCCTTCCTTCCTTCCTTCCTTCCTTCCTTCCTTCCTTCCTTCTTGCCTCCCCCTCCTTTCTTTTCTTTTCTTTTCTTTTCTTTTCTTTTCTTTTCTCTTTTCTTTTCTTTTTCTCCACATCTAATTTCTGTAATTGATGAATGATCTTCATAATTTGACTTGTCTTGCCTGTGTTTTCTTTCCTCCCATGAAAATGAACTCTTTTTTTTAACTTGATATATTATTGACATATAACTTTAAAAAGATTATTTTTATTAATTGTTTTTTCTGGCACTGGTGATAAAATCTAGGGCTTCCCATGTGCTAGACGAACACTTTACCACTAAGCTACATCTCTGTATGATTAATTCTTGACAAAAATAAAGTGAAAAAGTTTCCAATCAAATAAAACATAATGAGAAAAATAATTGACAAGAAGATACATCACAATGCCCATTCTCAACGCTCTTAATCACGTTGTTTATTCTGACTAAATAGCCTGACTGTGTTCTAGAAAATTCTAGTACTGCTGGACGATATAAACCTATAAAGCAGTACCCGGCTCTCCGTAACTTGTCCTGTTTCACTTCCTTTAAATTGACATCAAATTCACACTTCAGGTTGTTTGTGTTGGAAAAATCTTGAAGCATAGATATTTGCAAAATTGTGAACATAAAAATACATGCACAGTTCAAAATATTCACGGACCTTTACGGTGCAAAATATGCTTCTTCTTGCCCGCTGATTGTACAGTCTGACTTTGGAGCATAGCTCTTTGTGCATCCTGTTCCATTTTGGGGAATCTATTTTTCCTCCTTTCGACTATAAAGTTCATCTTGTTTTGCCTTTTTGCGATCTAGTCTGCATTTATTTCTTTTTAAAATTTTATTTAAAAAAACCAAATTTCATGACAAAATAATGAGATTAACATTCTTCCATATGCCCTGCATCAACTTCAAAAGAGTTACTCTGAGACAAAGATCTCCTTATAAATGGACACAAACGATAATAACACAGACCTTTTTTTTTTTTTGGATGAACAGAAACTAGTAATATAACTGAAATAAATTAGCACAACTATTTGAATGAAGAAACCCCAAGTCCACAGGGAAAATGATTTCTTGTTCCAAATACATCAGTGAGTGCAGACATATGGAAATGACCAAAGTGACTCCTTCTGTGGGGGATCACGAGAATTGTTTGAAGACTTGATGATATGCCAGGTCAGAGATTTCTTTTCTGCATTTTCTTTCATAGTCTCGTCTTTTAACACCAGCATTTGTACAGACCTGGATCCATTGAGACTTGACATCTTTTTTTTTTCTATGAAGCTTAATTTAGAATAAACTTATCTACACAAATATATAGAGCATATATTTACAAATTCTTTTCTCTTCAACAATTGAACAAAAGCAAGCCTTTTTTTAATGTGATGAATGCTATGCTTCTGATCTACAATGGCTTTCCAGAAAGTCAAGTGCTCAGAGGTGGGGCTTTTGGAAGGTAGTTGGGTCATGGGGTCTACGCTCACCAGGGGATTAATCCATTCACAAGGTAAGGAGCTCACTGCTGTTAGGAGAGGCCTGGCCAGAAGTGAGGCAGAAATGTTTACCCTTCCTCTTGGCTCCTGCCTTCTCTCTCTGGGTCCCGGCCACCATGATGTGAGCCACGTTCTTCTTCCTGGACCCTTCCCCCTGTGCCATTTTTCCTTGGAGCCAGCTGAACACAAGCTAAAAGCATACGCCAAAACTAAGCTCTCCTCCTTTACATGGTAGAAGTTGAGTATTGTGTCCAGGAATGTGACTAAGACAACCAGTAACTACTGATCTTAACTTAGACACAGCAAAATATAGGAGGGTGTTTTATTAGGGGAGAAAAAACACCCATCTGGAGACATAAATGGACAACCAACCCTGAACCAACCTGTTCCTTGGTATTGCTCAAGTGTTCAGAGAAAGTCAGACACCTGCCATTCTCCGATGCCATGGTGTGTTAGGTTTAGTCATTAAGATTGGCAGGATTTGGTCATAGCCTTTGGAACAGTTCCAAAAACAAACAAGCCAAGAAAAAAAAATAATAAAAGCAAACCAAAGATAAGGAAGTCAAACCCAACTCTGCCACTCCTCCCACACATTCCAAGGTTGACTTTTGTTTGGTGTCAGAAAAAGGAGGAAATCACCTACTAAGGTGGATAATCAATCCTATGGTAATAGAGTTAGCAGAGCACAGAAACAGCACAATTGGAAAAACAATAGAAACACAAAGTGTGTTCTAAATTACTCATGTTTCTAAGGGATCCTGGAGATTCTCACCCATCAGCTAATTTTATTTGATTTTATTCTTGATGCATTTGGTTGCAGGGTCCTGGATCTTGCCTGGAAACACTCATGCATCCATGCGACTTATTCTCTGTTCTTGTTTCTCCCTCCCCATCTCCTCCTCCCTCACCCCATCCCTACCTGTCCTCTAATAGCCACCCTTGTACTTGGGTGTCATCTCTTTCTCTCTTTCTCTTTTTTTAAGTTCCACGAATCAGAGAAACCACACACAGTTCGTCTTTGTGAATCTGGTTTACTTTTGTCAACATGATGGTTCTGGACTCCACCCATATTCCACTCCAGTGTCATGAGGTCATTATTTTTGATGGCTGAGTAATACTCCACTGTGCAGATACATTACATTTGCATAATGCATCCTTCTGCTGACAGTAACTAAGCTTTTTCCATAGCGTATAATTTGCTAATTTTAAAATCACCAAAGATGCTTTTGAGAAACACTGGGCATTAAATTTCACCCTCTTTTCTTTTCTTTTTAGTACTGGGGATCATATTCACAACCTTGCCCTTGCCAGGCAGGTGCTTGTGCTACTGAACTAAATCCCTGGCCCGAATTTTACTTTTAATACAGCTAATTTTGTTGTTGTTGTTAAGTTTTCTTTGTGTATGAGGTAGAGAGACAAACAAAAAAGATTTTGAAAGTAGTCTTATAGAAAAGCTCAAGATTTTTATGAACTATGAAGCCTAACACTTTTGTGATTGGAAACTACAGTCATTTTTTCGTTTTCTGGAAAATATAATTCCTAATTAAAATGTTCCTTTTTTCTTTCTTTTTTTTTTTTTTTTTTTTTTTTTTTTTTTTTTTTTTTTTGGTACGGGGGATCGAACTCACGACCTCACATTTGCCAGGCAGGTGGGCCTAATTAAAATGTTGTTGAAATAAAATGCATGACAGCAAAATGTTGACCTCTCTTGGCAGAAGTGTGCTTCATTTATTTCTAGTGATTAAATATTCTAATTGTCACTTTATAAGAATAACAGCTACATCATTAACCACAAGCCAAAATCATTGTTTGCATGAAAGCTGTTCTTTAAAATGATGCTTTTAATACACCTATGAAATAGATAGAATGAAATTTCAAATGATTACTGAATAGCAGTAGTTGATTCACCATGTACTACAATCTTAAAAGAATGCAAGCAGAATGTCTTTATATATTTTTTATTAATAACTACATGCGTTGCATTAAAATATCAATATGAAATTCTATCAAATAATACCTTAAATACACACTCTAAACATCAAAAGAACAAAGGAACGTTTGTAGCTTTCACTCAAAGTTTGTCACTAATGTAGTTTCTTCAATTTTGGGCTTTTTGTCTCTTGAGGAGAGATAATTACTTTTGAATGGATCTGCCTCACACTTAGTAGTTTATTTAAGAATATCCCTCGTCCCAACCAGAAGAATACAGGTAAGACCAACCAGGTCTCTTACAATGAAAATAAGCATTTTCTCCACCATCGCCAAATGTGCTGGGCAGGGAGGCAAAACCGATCCTGACTGTTTTTGTGCCAAAACAATGCGTTGGAAAAATTGATTTTCTTAAACTGGTACCACGCACTCGTTCTTTTTTGTGAGTCTGAATTTATTTATTTTGGGGGGGAGGGTACTGGGAGTTTGTATTCCCGGGGCAGGTGCTTTTGCCGCTGAGCTATGTCCCTGGCCCTGAATTTACTTCTTATTTTCTCAGTCTCACCCACTTCCCTCTTTACTGTCACTATCTCCCTCCTTTTATTCTTTTGATTTTCCCAGCAAATATCTCTGGGCCTGCAGCATAACACAGATTATGCAAATCTGAGACTGTGAGCCTGACCAAAATCTAAACCAGCGTCCTACATCAATTATTGAGGGAACAGGGCAGGAATTAAAATCTACTTTGATTCCTAGCTAATCAATGAAATGCTTGTGTTAGGACATGACTTAACAGGTATCCTCCCCAATAAATGTCTTTGTAACACTAAAATTGTTACTTTTTTAATTAATAGAAACTAATTTTTCATATTTATAGGGCATAGGTTTATGATTGGAATCACTAAATGGTAATAATTAACAGCTGCTATCTCAAAGATGAAGGCAAAACATGAAGAATCTATTCTTTTTGTTCCTTTTGTCTTTTTGTCTTTTTGAGACAGGGTCTCACTGTGTGGTTCAGGCTGGGTTTGGGATTGCTTTGTAACTCAGACTGGTCTTGAACTTGCAATGATCCTCCTGCCTCAACCTCCTGAGTGCTGAGATTACAGGAGTACACCACCAAGCCCAGCCAAGAATCTATTCTTCTAGTTATTTTGAAATATACAATGCACTAGTGTATTAATCCTATTGTGCTACAAAACAGTGGCAAATTTTGCTAAATTACAGTGAATGATTTTTTTTAAAAAAAATATTATCCTAAAAGACACATGGCCATGAATCCCCCTCAAGATCCCCTTCTCTTCAAACACTTTCATCCCATTGTCCTTGCCATTTCTACAGTAGCTTTGGTGGGTGATCTTTCCTGAGGGTCTTAATCTCACTGCCCTGTCTGCCTCAATGTCTTGGATTTATCAGAACTATGGATATTTCATGGACATTTTAACATCTTTTATTTTTAGTAACACAAAGAGGCAAACCCCACATTTTATTCCCTCTGCAGGAGATCAACTATATGTTGAATCTCTTCCACTCAATACTTCAACTTGGCGACCAATTTCAGCTCATTCCGGATTCTCAGGAGTGTGTGTTACATCACAGGGTAGACAAATGATGGTTTGCCCTTCACATATGGAAACCATTCTGACACAGCTTGAGGTAGTGTTCCTACTCTCTATAACAATTCTCTCAAAGCAATCCCCAATTGGTCCAAGTTGCTTTCCAGTTGTAATTATCTTATCTCAGGACAGCGGTGACAGACAGGTTGGCACCTACTCTGCCAGAACAGGAACACAAGTAATCACACTTCCAGGGTGGAGCTTGTGTGAGCTGTGTATTCTCCCTCGAGCATCATTAGATCATGACACTCAAAAAGAAGTCAGAGACCCAGGCTTAGGAATGACAACCAGTCTTCTCACCAGACTCTTTAGGTGATGCAAGTTCATTAGGCTGCTGTCTTAGTTAATTTCTTTGTTGCTTGTAAAAAAAAAAAAATGCCTGACACTCATAACTCAAAAGAGGAGACGTTTATTTTGGCTCAGGGTTTCAGATGTTGAAATTCAGGGTTGGCTGGCTCTAACGCAAAATACTTATGTTCTCTGCATCCTGGCAGCAGAACTGGCTGTAGAGACAAATGGCTTCCTCCATGGCGCCCAGAAAGCAGAGAGAGAGAAGGGGGCACGCAGAGATGGAACTGTACCATGTCAGGACACATCGCAAATGGTCCATCACTTTTGATAAGGTCCCACTTCTCAACTGTGTGGTAGTTTTGCTGTAGGCAGGTGAGTTAGTTAGAAATACTATAGGCAGAAAGACAGGGCTGGGTCCTCAAAAGAACCAGTGCAGGAGCCCAGACACCTTGCAACTGTGGGGGAGACAGACACCTCCAGCTGTGGGTCAGGCCTCAAGACAAAAGATCAAGCAAATGCATCCATATCCTCAGGACTGATATTCTAACTAGGTCTCTGTCACCCTGAGGAAGCCAGGAGTCACCATTCCAGCCCCCTAAAGAGTCACTGCTCCCTAAGAATGCCTGCTTTCTACATGACTCACTTCCCCATTTGTCCCCAATTTAATCAGTTTTACCTGAACTATTAATCTTATTGGCTAACCATAGTTCTATCCTTAAGCCTATCTGCCTTGTGAGTTCCCAGTTTTCCCCACCTTGGACCTGTCTCATCCCATGATTTTACTCTATAATTATAAAGTCCCTGGAAAAGACAAGAGTCCTTGGCAACTCACTTGGGACCCCTTTTGTGTCTCTCTCGGACAGAATCTTTATTTCTCTCAATAAATATACTCTATTCTTAACCTCCATTGTTCCTAAAATTCATTCTTCGATTTTAGAGATCACAAACTCATACCGGACATAGGAGGTTGGGAGTTTCATTGTCCTCTATCAGTCTGAGTCCCAGCGTTTACTGATTTTAAAGGCAGAGACAGAGGAAAATGGACACGTAAAGGAAAATAAATAAGAAAAACTAGAAGTCGCAGTGACACTGGGAAATGAAATGTATAACTCCCAAGAAATGACACTATTTTAACTAGGAGACAGTCCTCAAGAGCAGAGCAAAAACTCTAGAAAACTCAAGACATAAAATGATGCAAAATCATTCCAGATTGCAGGATGGAAGGGTCCTTAGCAACCTGCTTGGTTGACATTTGCTTTTATACCTTGGGCTGATGGCCAGGGAGAAAACAAATGTTAGATATGAGGAACAGAAGAGAATCCATATGTCTCTACACAGTGACATTGGCCTTGAAACGCGGGTCCATTTATATCACGAGCCATGAATGTCCACTGGCCAGATGGACAATGTTTATTTTTCTCCACACAACTAGATAGAGTACAGCTTTAAAAATGCTCACTTTGATGGCAAGTGGTGGTCAGCGTGAAGCGGTATCATAAAACAGTTCAAACCGCAATGCTTTATAGAGGTGCCAAATACTGATGGATCATCTAGAACTGGCTGGAGGTTCCTTTTTAGAATATATAGATATTGTCCTTAATCATTCCTCCTTCAAGTCTTATGACTCTCTCTTTCCATCAAATGCTTAAATTCTGAATCCCCAGCATGCCAAGTAAAATTCCCAGTGCACTTGTTACTGAAGCGATTTTTACCTTCTTCTGTTATTTTTTGATATTAGAGTTAAGATACTCGAGATTCTAACATCCTGTGTCTAATCATCTTACTGCTTGTGCTGGTATGAGCATAGGAGCTTAGCAGATTACTGAAATTCTCTTTGAGGGATACACTGCTTATTTTCCAATTGCAAAACAGGAAAAAATAATGAAAAAAAAGAAAGAAAAGAGACAAAAAAGAATAAATATTGCATCTAACCTGTCTGAGTTTTGTTGTTAAAACTGTGTAAAACTTTCTCATATCTCAGTATTCTTTTATTTCATTCTTTACCAGCAATTTTGCATATCTGCGTGTGTACATGTCTTTCAATTATATATGTGTACATATAATTTATGAATACATGCATGCTTTTTGTGGTTATAAATATTGCATTTCACAAAGTTTAATTTTCAGCTTAATTTTTATTCATCTACCTTTGCATTAATTATACAAAGTGGCAGATTTACTTCTGAAATAGAGGCATTCTATAATTTTTAAGCATGCTGCAAAGCATTACCACCAACTTGAATCCTCGTATCTTGTGAGAGTTTTGTGCCACAGTTTAAAAGAGATCTGTTTTGCCTTCTGTGCTTTGAAAATCCTGCATTATTGGTATTAAGTTCTTGACATGCACTTTTTTTTTCTTGCTTTTCCAGAGTCTCAGAACAGACCCTAACCCTCCTGGACAGCACCATGGCATTTAGTCCTGGGTGCTTTCAGCACCAGACGCATTCCAGGACCTTGGAGAAATGCATCCCTCGCACAATCGCTGGCTGTCTAATGTAAAAAAAAAAAAAAAAAAAAAAAAAATCGACTCTGTGTAGACCTTTGCATTTCTCCCAATGCACCGTTTTCTCTTCTACCAACACATATCTGGCATTACTTGCTTTCTCTTGGATTTGATAGTAGCAGAGACACAGTAGCAGAATATAAATTCAAATCCATGTCAGAAAGAAGTATGCTCACAAAAGGTGCAAAACATGGGCCGGGCATATAGCTCAGTGGCACAGTGCCTGCCTGGCAAATGCAAGATCCTGAGTTCGATTCCCAGTATGAAAATAAATAAATAAATAAATAAGTGGTTCAAAACAAATACTATTGTTCTTAGCAAAAAGACCTGAACCAAATCTCCAGAATTTACTTGTTACAGAAAACATCACCAGTGAATGACTACAGTTTTTTTAATAATCTCCCACCTTGTTGTGGTCACTCATTGAGACCAATCCTACAAGATACATCCACCTGGTTATATTCTGTTAATGCAATTTGGACAACAGATCACTCAAAATGAGCAAAATCTGTAGTTTGAGAAAACATACTTGGAGCTGATGCTGCTTGAAGAAGTAAAATACAAGACTGAACAAGACTGGGGTACATGACAGCAGAAGATACATGCACCTTCAGGAAACTGTAACAAACTAGCATGTAGAGGGAGGCTTATAAACAGGAGCCCTTGGTGGCACCCATGTCCCATCCCCGGAGGCTGATGTTCAAGGTCAAGATGTGGCAGGTCCCGTGTCTGGTGAGGGCTGCTTCCTGGCTCATAGATGGCACCTTCAAACTATCTCCTGCAAAACATAAGCATATGTCAATCTTCTTTGGGCCATTACCATGAAACTTCTGAAACAGATGGTACAGGAAGTAAGAAAAGGTCTATTTTGACTCGTGTTTCTGAAGGTTCAAATCCAAGATTGGGTATCTCATAGAATTTGGTTCCCTGGGAAACAAAACACATTATGGTGTGGCTGCATGTCTCAGTAAGAGTTCTCAATGCAACCCATGAAGCAGAGAGCCTCTGAGAGCCTGGGATTCCCCAATAAACTAATGCCCTTCTGCTAGATCTCATCTGTAAAGTTTCCTCCACCTCTAATTACTGTCATTTTGAAGAAAAACCACGGCATATAGAGAAGTAGCATTATATGAGTTCATTCTGCAACCAGAGAATGAGAAAGAGTAATAAAGATTTTTTTTAATTTTAAAGAGGTTAAAACTAAACACAACAAAACAGGACAAAGCAGATCAGAAGAAAACAATATGACACAAATTTCAAAGCAAGAAAACAGCAGATCATCACCGTCTATCATATTGTCTCTTGTTTTCTTCTAAATAGTTGTCCATATCTTCCCACACAATGAATTCACACACAACAAAATAGTGATCAGAACAGAGTGATGAAGGCATTACAGACCTTCAAAACCAGACAATAAGGAAGTCAACAATGGCTGCCATAATGTCCCTGGTTCTCTTCAAAATAGCTGTCCATGCCTTCACGTATGTTGAAATTAAACAATACAACCCAGACTAAAATCAGTCTGAACAAAGAATATTAGTATTGCTGGATTTCACAGCACGATGCTAAGGAATCAGCACTGGGTACCACAGTGTCTCTTTTTCTTCAAAGTAGCTGTTCATCTCATCACGCATTGTATAATTGATCCTCATAAATGGACAAGGAGTCTTACGGCGTCTTTGAGAGAACTTTGAGACATTACGATTCAGGATTTTCAAACCCTAATAGGCAAGGCTTCATTTTTATGGACTGTAAATATGGGGAATCAAGTCTGAAATACCAGTTTGGGGTTGAAGGCACTAAGCTCAGTGTCTAGCCACTGGAACAAGTCTGTCCTGTTAGGATGAAAAAACTGAAGACCAGTATCCAAAGGTGATGTTCAAGAACAGAGCTCCTCCAAAATGGCGCCACTTCCTTCTTCTTCCCCTTCTTACTCAACCAGACTGCAAGCTATGGTTTTGGGGTCACCCAGAACCAGTGTGGATTTTCCCTTTTCCATTTGCTGGCCCACAGGCCCATCATTCACAGACGCGCCCACAACGGTGCTTTACTGATCCGATAGTCAACTCAAGTGATGTGGATACAGCAATATTAACGGTTGTATGATGCTATGTAAAAATGGCCTCACAAAATAGAGTGGCAACTCGGTTCACAAACTTCATTTGTTCCACCATCCTAGAAGAAAACGTCTGGGTTCACGTTTACAAGGTAAACTGTGGAGATGCAGTCATCACCAGACAAGAGTAATGCAACAGAAGCCAAATTTGGTCCAGTGCTTCTGTTTGTGCACCAAACTGTTTGCATTCCTGAACCAAGTCATTACTGTGACTACTCTTATGTTTTTGATTTCAAAAGTTCTGAAAAATGATAATGGTATGCCATTATGATAAAGGAATCTATTGAATACGTGAATACGGGCAGCATTATAAAACATGTATTTATCCTTGTTCAATGTAAGAGAGCTTTCACAGTACATTTCTCTGCTCCTGTATTTCACCATTGAATATGGATAATTTCCTCATGCAGAGGTGCAGAAAGAAAATACCTCTTTAGAGAGCGGAGGCCAACAGATTAAACTATCTTTGCCGTCTAATTCAGTTCTTGTTCGTAGATTTAAAAATACAGGATCTTGTCACGGTCCAGTGAAAAGATAATGTTCCCTGCCATGAGTCATTTTGCTAACTCAGAGCTTCACACCATCTAAACTATTTATGAAAGAAAAGCTGGCAATGGATTGAGTTTTTTAGGGCTGCCTGAGTACAGTGAGAAAGATTGAAGCTTTCACTGACTCAACTATGGATCTGTTCTGATCATAGCTTAATAATCCAGCGGACCATTCACAGAGTAGGTCATTATTTGGATACAGATGTGAGTAAATCTTTGCCAGAAGACAGAGCTTCCATTGACAGTGGTACACCTGTAATACTAAATGCCACAGGCTTTGAGTGTTCTGGGGACTTCATATGGATGAGTCAAATCAAATAGCACCTGTCCATTTATGTTTGGATTATTTTACTGAGCATAGTATCATCAAATCCTATCTGTGATGCAGTTTGTGTCAGAATTCCCAACATTCTGTAGACTGAGACAGATTCCAGCTAGTGGCAGAATATTCTTGTCATAGGATCAGTTCAGCAGGGTGAGATGATGTACTCCTGTAATCCCAGCTACCAGGCAGGCTGAGGGAGAATAATTGTAAACTTGAGACCATTTTGGGCGATCTAACATGATTCTTTCTTAAAATAAAAAGGACTGGGAAGGTGCTGAAGAGTGGAATGATTACCCAGAATATGAAAGTTCCTGGGATCAGTTCTAAGGACTGCAAGAAGGTAACAAGAAAAAAGAGAAGGAGGAAGAGGAAAGAGAGGTGGAAAAAGAAGAGGAAGAGAAGAAGAGGCAAGGGGAGGAGCAGGCAATGGAGGAGGACATGAACGAAGACATGGAGGAGGAGATGGAGGAGGAGGAGATGGAGGAAGAGATGGAGACAGGAGATAGAGGACGAAATGGAGGAGGAAGAGGAGAAGGGAGAGGAGATGGGGGAGAAAGAGATGGAGGAAGAGATGGAAGAGAAGGAGTTGGAGATGAAGATGGAGATGGAGAAGGAGATGGAGGAGGAGAAGATGGAGGAGGAGATGGAGGAGGAGGAGAAGATGAAGGAGGAGGAGAAGATGGAGGAGGAGGAGGAGATGGAGGAGGAAGAGGAGATGGAGGAGGAAAAGAAGTTGGAGGAGGAGGAGATTCAGGAGGAGATGCAGGAGGAGATGGAAGAGGTGGAGGAAGTGGAGGAGGAAATGCGGGAAGGGGAGGTCTGCTTAGATCAGGATAGTAGTGGTCAGATTTCTTCAGCAATTCGCAGTTTTTCATTGCAAAGTCTCTGTTGATTCAATTGCTGATGTTTTAAAATCAAACCATCTGTTTTTTTAAGATAAAAAAGCTTTTGAGTGAACAACTTGTTGAGAGGATCTTGAATTCATCCAAGAATAGCATGAACAACACGAAAAATGAATATTTCAAAAGGTCACAGGTGTGTGATCCACTCAACATTTCTGTATTAGACCCACAGTGCTTCCTTCTGGCTCCAGAACATGGTCTTAATGGCTCCATCTAGCTAGGTGAAGCAAATACATGGAAATAAACACTTCATGAATCACCCACCAAAGGTCAATTCAATTTAAAACTAAATTTCCTCCACAAATTTGAGGTCTTTGTTCTCAATCAACTCATACACAGCTTTTTTTTGTTTGTTTTTGCTTTGTTTTGTTTTTGACTTGTAGCTTATTTTGCACTATAAGACTGCAGAGGTGTAAAAATGCAGCTGTCTGGTAGGGCTCTTGCCTAGCAAAACGTGAGGCCCTGGGTTTGATCCCAGTATCTGGCAATATATATATATATGAAAAAAATATATATATATATGAAAAAGACATATATATGAAAAAGATATATATATGAAAAAGATATATATATGAAAAAGATATATATATATATGAAAAAGATATATATATATATATGTAAAAGACACTGCTGACATCTCAAGCTTCCAGACTTTTGTGCAGAATAGCTTGAGAATCATTCTGCACACTGAATTCCTTTGCTACAGACCCGGTGGGATTGCTTTACAATTGGATCTCTGGCTTTTAGCTCCTGGGTGAACTCTTCACAAGCATTTGATGAGGGTTTCTTTCCCTGCGTCAGGAAACCACTAGGACAGCATCGTTGAGATGCAGAAAATCACCGTAGCCTTTGTCTGGGACTCAACGCTTCTGGAAGCAAGTTTTATTTCTTAGCATGAGACATAAAGCAGAAGGAAATGGCAGAATTCCCCTTGTAACACAATACACAGCGCTTCTTAAAAGTGATGGCTTTTCTGCTGAGAAGAACAAGGTTTTGTAACCTATTTACACCTGCAGAGCCTCGGCAGAGACCCCTGGGTGTTCACTGGTAAAGGAAAGAGTTACTTTGTACACATCCTTCAAGAGTGCAAATTAGGACACATCCGTCTTGGCGATGGAACATTGCATTTGTTTTGAAAAATGCAACAGTTTTTTCTTTTTATTGTTGTTATTGTTTTTTTTTTTCTGCTGAGCAATCTGTCTTAAAAAGACCGTTGGCAACATCCATCCTAGGAGTCAAACATTCCTAGATTTAGACTGAAACACTGCTCTTACCAGAACTGTTAGCAAACTCCCTGCAGTCTCCAGTCTCCAGGGTGACAGGTTACCTCCTGGCCAGTTACTGCTGCTGTGCATTATACCTTTAAGTATTTTCACTAGTGAAATTTGATTTTATAGGTTTCTAAAAAACTGTTGTTTTATAGATTTTTACTACAACTTATGTGGAAACACGTGCGACCCTATGATTGTTTGTTTGTTTGTTTGTTTTCGGTGCTGGGGATTGAACTCCTGGCTTTTGTACTCAGAGACACCCCCAGCACCTTTTCTGTATTTTTCTTTGGAGACAGGGTCTGTCCTTCAGTCATTAACTGCACAGGCCAGATTTCAACTGGTCAACCTCTTGCCTCACCCTCCAGGGTGCTGGGATCACAGGTGTGTGCCAACCTGCTCCTCTTGGGAATTTATACCTATTATTTTCTTTTATCTACTGTAATAAATTTACTTTGATCACTAGTTAAAAATCTCAACTATTGAAACATTATATATATTTATATATGTATATATATATATATATATTTTTTTTTTTTTTTTGAGAAAAGGTCTTGCTATGTAGCCAGGCTGACCTTGAACTTGTTGTGTAGCCCAGGCTGGCCTCAAACTCATTGTGATCCTCCTGCCTCAGCCTCCTGAGTGCTGGGGTTACAGGCACACAGCACCATGCTTGGTCAAAAAATAATTACTTGACTCATGCTTTATTAAACAATTTTGGAGAGTCTAGAATTAATACCATAACCTCTACTTTTATATGGGTTTGTGTATGTGTGTGTGTGTGTGTGTGTTTGCAGTAACAGAAGAAATATTAAAAAGAAATGCAATGCGTTGTATTTTTCTCCAAACAGTGCAGTGGGATAAAGTGCAGTTCCGTGAAAGTTGATGGGCTATTAGAGCAAAAATCAATTTTTGCAGTGTTCCCAGACCTAGTTATTTTCTTGCCTGATAGGCACCAATATTAATTATTCACTAAAGCCCTCTCTGAGCATTGAGTGTGTATGAAGCTGGGCAGAGCTACAGTACAAAAAAAGATTAATTCTGACCTTTTCAGGGAGAAAGAGTAGGCATTGACCCATCACACAAGCTCTATGTTAGATAAGAATATTTAAAGTTTCCTGATAGGTGTGGGGCATGCCTGTCATCCCAGCACTCTAAGAAGCTGAGGCAGGAAAATCTCAAGTTTGATACCATCCTGCATGATTTATAGATTTATGAGGACCCTGTCTCAAAATATATATATATATATATATATATATATATATATATATATATATATATATATATATATCCCAAAAGGTAACAGTGAAAAAACCTCTACTTCAGTTCTCCGAAGATTTGGAGTTTAGTAGGATTTTGGGGTGACAATCTCTGAGATTCTGTACTTGGATCCAGTTTCAGTATATGAAACTTTTAAAGGCTGGTAGATATCAATTAGGGAACATGAAGCGAGATTATTCCACATGGGCATGTCAGAGTGTCTTAGATTCTAGAATGCAAGCAGTGAATAGGATTCCAAATTCACTGAACTTTCATATTTACTTCCTAAGTGACGAATCCCCTCCAACATTTCTTTGCCATGTTTCTAAAATTTGCCAGTACAATCATCTCCTATGCTGCTGTTTTATGTTGATTATGCAAAACAAAACAAGGGCTGAGGATACAGCTCAGTGGCACAAGTGTCTACCTGGCAGGTACAGGGTCATGACTTCAGTCTCTGGTACCAAAGAGAAAAACAAAACAAAACACCATAACACATGCACCATATTTATGCCTCATTTTCCCAATGATATTTGGCCACCTTTGTTGGAATCCAGTTTAAAGTTTTATAGATTTCAGAGCATGGTGTAATTTTCACTGCACACCTCAGATACACACTGCATTTCCTTTAACCTTTTAACCAGAATGAAGAACCTCCAGCCAAAGCATGCTCTGACATGTGAACAGTAACTTTAGTTTCCTGACCAATCTTTAACTCAAGTTTATTTTTTTATGAAAGAAACAGAGAGAAAAGACAAGGGAGAATCAGAATCAGAAAACAAAAGCATGGGAAGAAGGAACTTACTGTGAAAGGAATTTAAACATAACCAGGTAGAGACAGGTCTCAGAGTTTGTAGCAGGGGTGGGGCAGGTGGGCATGTGCATGTCTGGTCATTTATAACACGCCACATGCATACCATGGTCTCCATGCTCCGTAAATGTGCAGTGATTAAGGATGAAGGTTTGCAGCTTGCATAATGCATGAATCCACAATCCCTGTGTAAAATCCATGCTAATGCATGAGACATGAAACAGCATCATTTTTTGTTCCAGAATTTGGAGGTGCATTCTTCAGAAGTGAAGCCAGACTGCGTGATTCTGCTTCGGGCTTCCACTGGGAAAGCGAAATCATCTTGGCTGACAAACTTCTTTCACACTGTAGACAAGGAAATGCGGTATCTCATCCTGAGAAAGTCTGAAAAATTGTAGAGCACAAAATGCTTAAAAACTACAAGTACAGGGGCTAGGGATTTAGCTCTGCGGCACGGTGCCTGCTTGGCAAATGTGAGGTCCTGAGTTCGATTCCCAGTACCAAAAAACAAAACAAAATAAAAACCAAAAGTACACTAGTATTTTAAAATAAAAATTAGCCAATTTATGCAGGCATATCACTGTCACTTTTAACAATTAAAAAATATATATATAGACAAAAAATGGAGGGGAGGAAATGAACTGAAAATAATTAAAATGAATTTAGTATGGGTAGCACTCTTCACAAAGAATATAATCAGAATGTATGCAAACATGGACTAATAAATTTTAAAATAAATACGTACAGAAAGTTATTTCTACAAGTCTAACATAATAATAAGAAAGTCATACAATATCAGACATTTGTAGAAATATATTTCTCATGTAGAACATTTTTCTTTTAGAATTCTCTTGGAACACTAATATTTTAACTCTAGCAAAAACAGTGGCTTTTGAAGTATTGATTATTTGTTCCTTCTCTTAATATTAACACCAGATATTTGGTCATTTTTTTATACACAAGTACGTGATCTTTCTTTCTGGTGATCTTACAGTTTTATTACCATTTTAAATAATAAATAGATATTGTGTCATTGTGTTATTTTTTTATCTTATTGAAAGAGAAAAAAACAGAAAAAGGGTAGAAATATTTACAGAATCTCAAAAAAAAGATAAACAGTAAGAAATCACCAGTTGATAAATTACACATTGTCCTTCCAGAAATAGTTGTTCAAGTTATAAAATTAAAAAATACAAAGTGGACATTCAGGCAGTGAGACTGAAAACAGGTCTGTTCAACAATCCAACAAGAACCTAGAAATATGGTTATCAATCCTACACACTTAAATATACATGCAGTTGTATCTTTTGTAGCACTTTCTATTTCCTCTCTTTGTTACAATAGCAATTACACATTTTTAAATTTTCAGTTAAAGAGAAAAAAAGCAAAACAGAAAAAAGGGTAACGGCAATACAGAATTCTAAAAGGAAAAAAAGAAAAAAAGAGAAAAGAAACACTGAGAAATCACTAGTAGATAAATTACATATTGTCATCTTGGATGTAGTTGTTCAAGTTACAAAATTAAAGGATATATAGTAGACATTCAAACAGGAGACTGAAAACAGTTCTGCTCAAAGAGCCAACGAAGATTGAGCAATATGGTCATCTATTTTACACACTCAAACATACATGCAGTTACATCCCTGAGAGCACTTTCTTTTCCTCTCTTTTTTACAACAGCAATTATACATTTGGGGTTTTACTACTCTTATAGTTCTTATTACTTTTTACACTAGAGACACAATATAATATTTATAAATATGATCCTTATTTATTTCACTAATGAGGATAGTCTCAAGTTGTCTCCAATTACCTATGAAGGCCTCAAGATCATCCTTTTTATGGCTGAGTAATATTCCATTGTATAAAAATACCAAATCTTTTTCATCAACTCTGCAGTTGATGGGCATCTTGGTTGTTTCCAATATTTACCTATTACAAATTGTGCTGTAATGAACATGGGGGGACATATACCACTGTGACATGAACTTTTCAGTTCTGGGAAAATGCTCAGGAGGAGAATAGCTGGATTGAACGGGGCTTCCAATCCTAGTCTTCTGAGAATTCTCCATATGGATTTCCATAGTGGTTGCACCAGTCTACATTCCCACCAACAGTGGAGCAGTGTTCCTTTTTCCCCGCAGCCTGGTAAACATTTGTTATCAGTTGATTTCTTGATGGCAGCTATTCTTTCCGGAGTGAGGTGAAATCTCAATGTTGTTTTAATTTGCATTTCTCGAATGACCAGTGATGGTGAACATTTCTTTATGTATTTATTTACCATTTGGGTATCTTCATCTGAGAACTGTGTGTTCATCTCAGATGCCCATTTTTGGAGAGGATCTATGAATTTGGGGGGCTTGATGTATTTCAATTCTTTATATGTTCTGGACACAAGTCCTTTGTCAGAGGGGCTGCTGGTTAAAATTTTTCCCACTCTGTTGGTTTTCTTTTCACTCTGTTGGTGATTTCCTTTGAAGTGCAGAAACTTCAATAATGTGAGATCCCACTTGTTGATTCTTTGAAATGTTTCCCGTGCAGTTTGCGTTTTGTTCATGAATTCTCTGCCTACCCCTATGTCTCCAAGACTTCTACCTACCTTGTCTTCCAGTAGATTCAGTGTTTCTGTTTTAATATTGAGGTCTTTGATCCATTTAGACTTTAGTTTTGTGCATGGTGATATGCATGGATCTAGTTTCAGTCTTCAGCATATAGAGAGCCAATTTTCCCAACACCATTTATTAAAGAGACTGTCCTTCTTCCAGTGGACATATTTATCTCCTTTGTCAAATATCAGGTGACTGAGTGTCTTTGTAGTTGTGCTTGCATCTTCTAATCTGTTCCATTGATCCTCAGGTCTATTTCTTTACCAGTACCAAGCTGATTTGATCACTGTGGCTTTATAGTACTGCTTCAAGTCAGAAATTGAGATACCTCCTGTCTTGCCTTTGTTGCCCAGAATTGCCTTTGCTATTCTAGGTTTCTTCTGTTTCCAAATGAATTTTCGAAGTGTTTGCTCTAGATCTGTGAGTTATGTCAATGGTATTTTGATTGAGATTGTGTTAAATCTGTATAACAATTTTGGAGTATGGCCATTTTCACAATGTTGGTTCTTCCTAACCAAGAGCAAGGAATGTCCTTCCATTTTCTAATATCCTCCTCAGTCTCCTTTTGGAGCATAGTATAATGTTCAGCATTTAGGTCTTTTACATTTTTAGTTAGGTTGATTCCTAAGTACTGCATTTTTTAGATGTTATTGTAAAGGGTGATATTTCCATAATTTTTCTCAGTGAGTTTTTTGTTTGTGTACAGGAATGCTATTGATTTTTGAGCATTGACTTTCTTTCCAGCTACATGCTGAACTTGTTTATTACCTCTAGTAGTCTTTTAGTGGAGATTTTTGGGTCTTCTATAGAGAGTATCATGTCATCTTCAAATAGTGATAATGTAACTTCTTCCTTTCCTATCTCTTCCTTTTATTTCTCTCTCTTGTCTGATTGCCCTGGCTAGTGTTTTCAGAACTATATTGAATAGGAGTGGTGAGAGTGGACATCCTTGTCTTGTTCCTGATTTTAAAGTGAAAGCTTTCAGTTTTTGTCCATTTAGTACAATGTTGGTTTGCCATAGATGGCCATTATAAGATTGAGGTAGAGACCATGTATTCCGAGTTTCTGAAGGGTTTTTATGATGAACATGTGTTGGATTTTATCGAAAGCTTTTTCAGCATCTATTGAGATGAACATGTGGTGTTTGTTTTTGGTTCTGTTGATGTGTTGTATTACATTTATTGATTTGTGTATGTTATATCATCCCTGCATTCCTGGAATGAACCCCACTTGGTCATGATGTATAATCTTCTTGATGATTTGCTGCATTCTATCTGCCAGTATTTTATTGAGAATCTTTGCATCAATGTTCATTAGTGAGAGTGGCCTACAGTTCTCCTTTTTGGTTGGGTCTTTCTCTGGTTTTGGTATCATATGTATTTGTATTTGGTGCATATATATTTATATTTGTTAGGTCTTGCTCTTGACTTTTTCCATTAATGAGCATGTAGTGACATTCTTTATCTCTTTTAATCATTTTAGGTTTAAAGTTCACATTGTCTACAAATAGTATAGTTACCCTTGCTTTTTTCTGTGTCCTGTTGCATGGGATAGTGTTTTCCATCCTTTGACTTTTAATCTATGAGTTTCCTTTTGGGTCAGATGTGTTTCTTGTATACAATGTATTGTGGGATCACGTTTCATGATCCATTCTTTCAGTGTATTTCTTTTGATAGGTGAATTGAAGCCGTTTACATTTATGGATATCACTGATATGTACTGGCTCGACTTTGCCATGTTATTTTCCAGTTATTTGCTTCCTGCTTTTCCCACTTATTTAATTGCTTGTCCTGCCTGGTGGTTTCTTTCTGTTGTTGTTCTGGGGATTGTGGTCATTTTTATATGTGTCTAGTATGTCTTTCATTTCTTTTTCTAGGGTTGGCTTGGTGGACCTGGATTTCCTCAGTTGTTTGTTGTCATGGAAATATTTTGTTTTTCCATTAAATTTGAATCAAAGTTTTGCTGTGTACATCAGTCTGCGTCGAAAGTTGTTTTCTTTCAGGGCTTGAAATACCTCACTGCAAACTCTTCTTGACTTGAGGGTTCATGCTGAAAAGTCTGCTGTGAATCTAATGGGCTTTCCTTGGTAGGTGAGTTGTGTCTTTTCTCTGACAGCTTTTAGTATTCTGTTTTTATGCTGTATATCTGAGATCTTAATTATTATGTGTCTGGGTGTGGATTTATGTTGATTGTGACTGTTTGGTGTTCTATATGCCTCATTTATCTGCATGTCAGACTTTTTTCCCCATGTTTGGGAAATTTTCAGTTATTACTCTGTGAATATTTTACGTATGTCATTTGTGTTGACTCCTGCATCTTCACTAATACCCATTTATCTTATATTGTTGCTCTTGGCATCATCTTGAAGCTTCTGGATTGTCATTTCATGGTGTTTTGTTACTTTTAGAAGTTCTATCCTTTCCTCATCACTAATTGTGATCCTGTCCTCAAGGTCTGAAATCCTATCCTCAGCTTCCTTTAGGTGGTTTTGCACGCTTTCAATAGAATTTTTTTGTTTCTTGGATGTCTCTTTGAGTTTGTTTTGTGAGTTCTGCTTATTTTCTATATTGTTCATTCAAGGTTTCAATCAGTTTCCCATGCTCATGTACTTTTTTCTCTATTTCTTCTTTAGCTGTGCTCAGCAACTCCTTTGCTAAGGTTGTTATTTCTGTCTTTACATGGGAGAGTACTTTTACTTTTATTTCTTCTATATCCTCATGGAGTTTTTTTTTTATTTCACTTGTTATATTTTCAGAGATTTCTGTTGTGTTACTTTTGTGGTCCTCTATTTCAG
Organism: Hydrochoerus hydrochaeris; assembly: GCA_004027455.1. NCBI lineage: Eukaryota > Metazoa > Chordata > Mammalia > Rodentia > Hydrochaeridae > Hydrochoerus > Hydrochoerus hydrochaeris. The sequence goes on from PVLA01014185.1 coordinate 27,385, forward strand.
TGTCTCCTGTACTTGCTTCTGGTGGACTCGATGTTTGAGATTGCATTTTGCTTTTTTGTTTTGTCATTTTCACTCTGCCTGATGTTTTCTGTGTGTAGGAGTGGGTCACCCACACTCTTGTCAGACTCACCAAGTTGGAGGGGCTTTACTACTGGCCCTATTTACCCACTGTACACCTCTATTTTATGGGTATACTCCCATAGTGGCTGGGGCCTACTGATATCTTCTGTTTGGGTGAGGCAGTTACTGATTCTCCCTTTAATTTGGTACAGTTACTGTGCAGTAGTCCAAGGTTCCCCTGGGAGAGAAGTTCTGATTTTGCCCTGTGTGCTGGGATGCTGCCCTGGTCATGGCCCGGGGTTGGTTTGCAGCCTGCTCACTGCCTGGAGTTTGCTGGGCATGTCCTGGCCAGGGCCACCCCTCCCTCTCCTGCTTCCTAGGCTGGCCCCAGCCACAGAGCATGGTCAGGGTCCTACCACCCTGAGCAGAGTTGGGAGTCTGTCCTGTATTCTGGGATGGTGCCTCAGTGCGTGAAGTCACGACCAGCAGTTGGATTCTGGGCCCACTTTCTGCTTGGAGTTCTATTGTGTTATTTAATTGGTTCTTCTCAATACAAACAAATGCTTTGGAATTTTATGTACTATTAAATAATCATGTTAATTTTAATATTCAGTAGATTTTTTTCTGTGTGCTTATCATAATGAATGTTTTGTCTCCTTATAGATTTTTTTTTGTTAGAACTTTATTTTTTTCTCTACCTTTTAGGAAAAAATGCATCCTAAATTATATCTTATTTTCTTTTTTCTTTTTTCTTTTTTTTTGATACCAGGGATTGAAATCATGACCTTGTGCTTGCCAGGCTGGTGTTTATGCTCCTGAGCTATATCCCCAGCCCTCAAATATACTTTTGAGTTACTGAAGAATTGTGAAGGGCTTTTCTTCCAGTGTTTTTGAGTATTTTAAGATGTTGACCATTTGATATTTGTAAGTTAAAAAAAAAAAAGTATGGCCAAATTGAAAAAGGAATCTTTCTATGGAATAAATGACATCTTATTTTTTGGAATATATATATATATATATATATATATATATATATATATATATATATTACATAATAAATCATATATATATATATATATATATGATTTATTAAGCACTCAAAAACTTATGGAGAGCAGTCTGAGAGACCTGAAAGCATTCATATCATCTTCAGTTATTACCAATTGCGCAACTACCTGTTTCAAATAAATCTATTGCCCAAATTCCAGACAATGTCATATGTTTTAGTTAATTGCTGATAATCATTCATAGAGAGTGGGAATTAAAATGTCTGTTTGCTTGGATTGACCTAAGTGTATGTGGCAAAGAATTATTAATTTCTATGTAGATTTCATTATATGTCTTTTCATTCTGATCTAGTGTTTTTTATTGGTAGTATTTTTATTTCCTCTTTCTCTCTCTCTCATTTCTTCCTCCCTTTCTTCCTTTCTTCTTTTCTTTCTTCCTTTCTTTCTCAACCAATGTTGCTATTTTTTTCCTGTTTTAGGGCTTGATTGATTAGTCAAGGCTTTAAGTTTTATTTGCTATGTTGATTTTCACTAACCAGTCTATTAAAAGTACTTGAACTATTTTCTACTGTACATTTCTTCTTTTGATCTTTGCATGTAATTTTAAAATAATCTTTATCATTCACACCCTCAGTAGTCTGCCTTCATTCTATTTGATGTGACTTACTGCAGCAAATTGTCAATATCTGTATTGCTCAGGTCCACAGTGCTGGAACGATATGTATGCCTGACAAGCAAAAGGTAAAGGAAGAGAGTTTTTTGGTTGTTGTTGTTATTTTATTTTATTTTATTTTATTTTATTTTATTTTATCTTATTGTGGCTCATGGTTTTAGAGGAAGCAGTCCAATGTAAGCTGCACCAAGGCAGGAGTATCATGGTGGATTGATGTGGAGAAAAGATGCTCTTATCATTTCAGCTGGGAAGCAGAGAAAAAGGAGGAGATAGGGACAAGAATTCACCCTTCCAGGTCACACCCCAGTTACCACCTTGAAAACAGTCATCCGTGAACCCATGAACAGTTGAATCTACTCATGGGTACAGCTCCCTCCCTCTGCCATGATCCAATCACTTTACATACACATAAGTTTTAGGGACATTTTAGGTCTGAATTATAATGTTACCTGTGAATTGATAATATTTCTTGCTTCCCATGCTTTTTTTTTCCCTTTGAACTGAAATATTTAGAATTATGTAAGCATTCTATCATCATGCAAACAGATAAAGTACTTTTCATTGACATTTCCCTTTCCTTTTTCTGAACTTTTTAAAAATTTCATTTTACAGAGAATAAAACAAAAGAAGACAGAACAACACAGATCAGAACAGAACAATACAAGCAACACAGCACTTCACAACAAGACAATTGGATATTAGTAATAGCTACCATAATATCTCTTTCTTTGAAATAGTTGAGCTTAGCTTCACACACAATAATATCAAACATAACAAAAAAGAATAAAAGCATTCAAGAGAATGAAACTATTACAAGGCATTCTGAACCAAATAAAAGAAAATGAACAATGGCTACTATATTATCTCATTCTCCATAAAAATTTGTTTATATTATTACACATATTAAAATCCAGTAAGACACAACATGATACAATCAATGGTAACAGAAGAACAAAAGCATGGTAGGATTTCAAAGCAAGATGTTATTAAATCAGCAATGGCTGCCATAATGTCTCGTTTTCTTCAAAGTAACTGTTCATACCATCACACATAATAAGATCAAAGAAAACAGAATAAAACCATTCCAACCAATCAATGAAAACATTCCAGAGCGGAAGCCTGCATCAGGTGTAGGCTCCCTGGAACCACCACCGAGGGCCCGCCCTGCTACCAGGAACTCAGCGGAAGCCTGAATCAGGCATAGGCTGCCCAGAACCTCCCCTGTGGGCCTGCCCTGCCACCAGGAACATCAAGGAGGCCCGCCCAAGACTGAAAACTGCCCTGGACTGCTACAGATGGGCCTGCCCTCCCACCTGGAACATCAGAAGATCTCAGCGGGATCCAGTTAGTGTGAGAAAATTTGGAATTTTGCTCCCAGGTGGTGAACTTTGGACTACAACGGATTGACTGTATCAGTGTGGTTAGTATACCCCTAAAATAGAGGTGTACAGGGGATAAATAGGGCCAGTAGTAAAACCCCCTACAACTAACCATACGACTTTGTTGTGTCTGAAAATATTGTATGTGATCCCCTCCTACACAAAGAAAACACCAGGAAGAGTGAAAATGACAAAAGGAAAAAGCAAAATGCAGTCTCAAACATACAGTTCACCAGAAGCAAGTATAGGAGACATTGAAATAGAGAACCCCAAAAGTAACACATCGGGAATTTCTGAAAAAATAGCGAGTGAAATAAAAAAACAACTCCATCAGGCTATAGAGGAAATCAAATTAGAAGTACTCTCCCATGTAAAGATAGAAATAACAACTTTAGTATAGGAGTTGTTGAATGCAGCTAAGGAAGAACTAGAGAAAAAAGAACATGAGCATGGGAAACTGATTGAAACTTTGAACAATATAGAAAACAAGCAGAATTTATGAAAAAAACTCAAAGAGACATCCAAGAAACAAAAAATTCTATTGAAAGCGTGCAAAATGGCCTAAAGGAAGCTGAGGATAGGATTTCAGACCTTGAGGACAGGATCACAGTTAGTGATCAGGAAAGGATAGAACTTTTAAAAATAACAAAGCCGCATGAAATGACAATCCAGAAGCTTCATGATGATGCCAAGAGCAACAATATAAGAATAATGGGCATTAGTGAAGATACAGGAGTCCAAGAAAATGACATACGTAAAGTATTTACAGAAATAATAGCAGAAAATTTCCCAAACATGTGGAATGAATTTGATATGCAACTAAGTGAGGCATATAGAACACCAACAGTCACAATCAACATAAATCCACACCCAGACACATAATAATTAAGATCTCAGACACACAGCATAAAAACAGAATATTAAATAAAAGCTGTCAGAGAAAAGACACAACTAACCTATCAGGGAAAGCCCATTAGAATCACGGCAGACGTTTCAGCACAAACCCTCAAGTCAAGAAGAGCTTGGAGTGAGGTATTTCAAGCCCTGAAAGAAAACAACCTTCAACCCAGACTGATGTACCCAGCAAAACTTTCATTCAAATTTAATGGAAAAACAAGATACTTCCATGACAAAGAACAACTGAAGAAATTCATGTCCACCAAACCAATCCTAGAAAGAGTACTGAAAGGCATACTAGACAGAGATAAAAATGACCATAATCCCCAGAACAACAACAGAAAGAAACCACCAAGTAGGATAAGCAATTAAATAAGAGGAAAAGCAGAAAGAAACAACTGGAACATAACATGGCAAAGTCAAGCCAGTACATGGAAATCCATATGAAGAATTCTCAGAAGACTAGGATTGGAAGCCCCATTCAATCTAGCTATCCCCCTCCTGGGTATTTTCCCCAAAGAACTGAAGAGTTCATATCACAGTGATACATGTGCACCCATGTTCATAGCTGCACAACTTGTGATAGCTAAATCTTGGAAATAACCAAGATGCCCATCAACTGCAGAGTGGATGAAAAAGGTGTGGCATGTTTATACAATGGAATATTACTCAGCTATAAAAAAGGATGACCTTGAGGCCTTCATAGGCAAATGGAGACAACTTGAGACTATCCTCATTAGTGAAAT